>LZPO01036449.1:5362-15903 GCA_001675575.1 Neotoma lepida | reverse complement strand
GAGCTTCAGCCTGCACGTGAATAAAGAGTTTTCTCGTGTCTCTTCAAGTGCATGCTTGATTCTTGCTGGTTGGGATTTTCCATGACAGTAGAAGTATGTCATGTGCTCTTTGATTTGCACAGAGGCTCAAAGTTATGAGTTTGTCTTGAGTCTCAGAGGAGACTTGGGGCTTAAACTTTTTAGCAATGCTGAAACTGTTAATATAGGTTATGGGAACCTTTGGAGGTTGACTGAATGCATTTTGCACTTTGGAATCAACATGTGAGTGAATTACCCTTTGTGAGTCAGGGTGGCATGTTATGGCTCGGATATATAGTGTCCCTTCCCCCACTCTCACCCCAACCCTCTTATTATTGTAGGTTTGGTCCGGGCTTAGTAGCGCTGTGTGGTGGTAGGAGCACAACCATNAACAAATGTGCTATTAGGAAGTGGGGTCTTGGAGGAAGTAGGTAACTGGGGGTTGAATGAAAAGGAGAAAGAGAAATCTGGGCACTAGCATTCACAAATCAATTCTTTTCTCTCTGTCCTTGAATGTGGATGCAATTGGACTACCTGCTCAAATTCTTGCCACCTCAACTTCCCCACAAGGATTGATGTGGCATGTAATTACGAGCCAAATAAACTTTCTTCTTTAAACTGCTTTCATCAGAATAATCTATCACAGCAACAGAAACCAACACTAAAACAAAAGTAAAAATGGAGTTGCCATCTTACTCTATAAAAGCAATAGCAAAACTATAGCACTTTTTGCTGGCTTAAATGATATTTGAAATAATGTGGAGTTAAGTATTGTGAATAATGGCAGTCTAGAACATGAGGATGGGGAAAATATTGGGTTGAACAGCAAACCTATTTCCAAGGGAAGCACCCAACACTCTGGAAATGATGTCAGAGTGGTTGTGTGGCCGGTCCCAGAAGTGATGAGATCCTGAGAGGCCCAGGGTGGGGATTTGTAACAAAGGCAGCAGAAAGGAGTGCCATGTCATGAGTTAAGAAATGGTCTTTCCTATGGGATGAGGATCCTAAATTATTGAACTATAAAAACTGCTATGGACAAATGATTCAGATTAAAAAAAAAAAACAGCAACAACAAATCAGGCTTTGCACTTTCATTACACATGTTTTCGTACCTTGCAATCTGAAGCAGAAACTACATAGTTTTATGAATGGAAATATCAAGCTCTTTAATTTGTCTGTGGCTGTGTATATGTCATTTAAGCTAGNTGGTCATTATAAACCTCTTTGTCACACATTTTGGTGTAAGCACAGAAATCTGTTTTCATAGGGAGATTTTTTGAAATTCCATCAGATTTTCAACATAAAATTTTATACATTATTTCTGAGTTTACAGTTATATGAATAAACAGAATGTTAAAGACAAGAGATGACTCTCCCACTGGAAAAGAAACATTGCAAAATTTATCATGAGATGCTCACCTGTGTCGGATGCTGCCCATAGCTCAAGGAAGATGGGGATGGAGAAATGATAATTGACTGGGTGAATGCGATAGGTGACCTAGTTAGGAATAGTTATTATTATAAAGTTGAGCATAAAAGACACAGAGGGATGGGTTTAAGAGAGCTAGTAAGAGATCATTTGTGATTAATCTTAGCCAACAGATGGAGCAGTGATTAGGAGAACAATTGATTCTGAATGTAGATAATGCTTTCAAGGCATTTTNCTCTAGGAAAATGTGACATTGAGATTCATACCAAGAAATGTATGTATTGGTTTCATTCCTGCTTCCTGGCACAGAGACCCTCATCCCTCCAGAATTTCCTGTGCAATGGGAGCCTCTTTTATTTTAATGAGGTGACATTTGTTGGGATTCTAGATGACATTTGCTTATCAGAAAGAACAAACTGTGATTAGAAGTTTAGAATTTTCAGCCCTCTCCAGATGTGTATAAGAGACAGCCTCCAGGAAGATGAGAGAATCTGGAGCCTGAGTTAAGAAATGATCTTTCCTATGAAATGAGGTTTTCNTGAAAGTTCTTACTGGGTTCAGAGAGCTTCCAGATTGCTGAACTAGCAAAAGTCTATAGAGACAGTGGCCTAGGAAGGGCCAAGAAAGCTCAGTGATCCTTCCTCATACCTTGTCCTGTGGGACTATTTTCCAACTTGGTGTTCCTGAGTTATGTCCTTTTGTAACAAACTGGCTATCTAGTGGGACTCTACAGTTTACACCTCATGTCTAAAGTAGAAGTTGGTCTTGTGTGCATGATCCTTTAACATGTGTTATCTTCAGGTAGATGATGTTACAATTGAGTTGAATCATATGACACAATGGATTTATGTGGAAGAAGTGAATTGGTGTGTGTGTGTGTGTGTGTGTGTGTGTGTGTGTGTGTGTGTGTAAACCCAAACCTTTGTATCTGGTGTCAGATATGGTGAAATAAGAAGTGTGGAGAGTATATCAGCAACATTTCATTTTATTTTGTTTTCAGAACAATATCAATGTAGTAGAGAGCTAAATGGCAGTAGACAGACGGGGAAAGAAAAGGTTTATTAAGTATGCAAGAAATAACCATTCATTCTAATGTACTTNATTAGTAGATAAACCNTGTGATGATGTAGGGTAGAGTGGAGAGAACTGTTTGAATGATGTCCTTAAGTAGGAAAGAAAGATTAGACTCCAGTGCTCACATAGATGGGTGGGTTTAGATGGGCTTAGGGATGATCGATCTTTAGTAGCAAGCAAGGAGGCAGAATACATATGTGAAAGTAAAGGTGGGGGCCTGAAAGCTCTATTCTAATTGACTTAATTTTGTCAGTAAGACTAACAATTGAAAATTAAGTTGAGGTGATTAATGGATTAATTAATGACTAATAGGTAAGTGATAATGTTATAGCTTTTCAAGATTAATTAAGGCCCATTTAGGACTCCATTCAGTGCCTGGACATGAATAGATGCAAAGTAGGGGAGATTGGTAGAGAGAATTGAATCTACCTTTTATTTTGAGGGGACAATAGTAAACTCTAGGTAAGATCAGAGCCTCAAACGGTAAATTGTCAATTCAACATGACCTAGAGTCCCTTAAGAAGAGAATCTCGATGTTTCTTCTTTGTAACTTTGGCCTTGGCCATGTGTTTGGGAGATTGTCATGATTGCTTCGGTTGATGTGGGAAGGCCAAGCCAACTATGGGTGCTACCGTTCCCTAGTTTGGAGCTCTGAATTATATAAGAGTGGAAAAAGCTAGCTGAGTACTAAGCACATGTGCCTTTATTCTCTCTTGGCTCTTGACTAAGAACGTGATCAGCTATCTCAACCTTCTACCTCTATGACTACCCCAAAGTGATGGGTTGGAAACTCAATTTGTGAGCTAAGGTAAGCTCCTTTTCCCCTATGTCACATTTTGCCATAGTATTTTTTATCACCACAATAGAAACAAAACCAGGACAGAGCCCAAAGAAACACGTGGGGCTTGAGGGAGGCACTGATTATGGTTGTGAACAGAACCAGAAACTTAAATCAAGGCCATGAAGAAGAACTGAACATAGGAGGACAGCTCCCTTATTCTGAATGGATTGAGAGAACTCATTCTTACTACAAACAGATACCAGCAGAGACAAGAGCACTGATCCTACTTCTGAAATTCTGCTCTAGGAGTAGGAGGGCTAAAAGGATGCATGGATGCCCTATGTTGCTTAGAGTTGGAAATGTTGGGGTACACCACAAAGTGTGAAATTCAGCTTGTTTTACTTCTATTTACATAATGCCAAATTATGGAATGTTATATATTATGCAAGTGTTTTATGCATACCAGCAAGTATTTTTAAACAAAGAGCTGAATATTAGGCTTTTCTTAATGTGGTCTCTGACATTTCAAAATAAGGCTGTAATTTATATGAGAGGCAAAATCCCAAAATGCCACAATAATGTATTATTTTCAAACAATTCAAATGTATGTATGTATGATAACATGTTGTTCTGTGATGAAGATTGCAATGCTATTTATATTGGGTGAGAAAACTGTGTGATAGAGACACGGAATACCCATGATCAACAGAGTGTTGAGGCGCAAATTCAGAGCCCAGTTTTGATTTGGAGTCTATGAACTTACCAAGTTGCAGTGTTTCAGACACTCCAGAGTTTAATTTAGTTTCCTCATTTATAGTCTTAGATAAGTTCTTTTAAAAAAGAAAACTATTAGTTCAGTCGGTTCAAGCTTTTAGAACAAAATACTGAAGACTGGGTGGTTTATAAACTACTTAAATGATCTCCCACAGAGGCAGAAGCTAGACATCTAAGATCAGGGCACGTGTGTCACAGTGTTCTGGTTCAAGCCCTCTTCCAGGTTGTACACAGCAAAAGTCTTGTATTCTTATGTGGTGGTAAAGGTCTAGAGTACTCGCAGGGTCTTCNTTATAACAGCAGCACTCCCCCATGTGAATGCTATGCCTCGTGACGTAATTACCTCTCTAAGGCTGGCCTCCAAATGCCGTCTCCTCTCCTTGGGGATCAGGATTTCAGCAAATAAATTTGAGGGGAGGAAAGGATGATACAACCAACTGCTCTATTGCAAAGGCCATCCTGAGAATTTTTCTAACAGAAAAAAAAAGAAATATTTTTCTTTAGATCCATGTTGCATATTAATGTCCACATTTTGTAGTCACTGGTATCTTTCCATCAACTTCACTAAGAACTAAGGGACTTGAGTCTGCAGGTGTTCCCATTGGATATGCTGTAACTATTTCTGTTTGGGAATTCTAATATGTTCCAATTTATTTTGTTTAAAACAGCGTCTTTCAAAAGTCTTTTATACACAGAAGATGATTCTCAACTTGACTGTCAACAAAGAAAAGTGTTGATGTTGGTTTAGTGAGGCAATTTGTACTGGAGCAACCATGCCCTACCATTTCTCCAGTGAATACTCTATTTTTGACTGCAGACAAGCGTGTGCATCATGCAAGAATAAGAGGCAGGGCAAAATTGTGTCTCTTTTGCACCTGCATTCATCTTGTAGGCAGGTGTTCATAGCTGCTTTAAATGAGTGTTTGTATAATATGGTGTGCTTTTTTTTTTAATCACTGTGCCAGTGCGAGTAATCAGACTCCAGAAGGAGATCTGTGCTTAAAGAAACCTGTCGATAAGTCGACAAAGTTGATCTCATAAAGAGCTAATGGGCTTCACTGTTTAAGNGCTTGCTTGGGAGACCATTACGAAGACAAAACTAACAATTCCGGCAGGCAAAACCTTCAATTATTTACTGTACGACTATTTTAAGATCAATATTCCTCTAATTTATTCAGTTTGGAATCAAGCTACAGCTTATATCCCAGTATTTCCCTGTGCTATCCAGAGAAGGTTGTTTATAAAGAGTGTGAGTGACAGTTTGTAATGTTCCTCATAATGTGTGAAAGCTAGCAGAGGTGACAATAAAACACATTAAATGTCTTTGTTAGGACACATGGAGCCAGGCATTGGTGGCCTTGTTAGGCTTTATTGATCAGGTCCTCTGATTTCCCTTTTTCTTACCTTGTTGCTTTTCTGAAACCTGAATACAGTGGTACAAGCAACAGCAGGCAGAGTTACTTTAATGAGAAGCTAGCACAGAAAAAACCTCAAAGGAATTTTTAGAAACTCCTATTTCAAAGCCAATTTTCTGTTCAAAAACCTAAACAAGCTAGAAGTGAATAGGCTATTGATTCCACTGTTAAAAAGATAGATTTTAATGTTTAAGAAAAAAATCAAGAACTTCTATCTCACTCCTTTAATTTTTATGCTGTTTCTATAGTAAATTTGTGCTTTGAGTGAATAATGCTTTAATATGTTTAAAAATAGAATAATGTTAAAAGGTATGAGTTGAATTTTGTTCTGTACACATGAAAAACACAGCTCTCAGTTTGAGTTTATTCTGGAACCAAACATAAGTGACGATATCCTGAAGACAAGATTCAGGTCATGCCAAATTCCATGTACGAACATGGTAACAGTTTGATGGAATCTTTATTTTACTATTCTTTTTATTTTTGAGATTATAACATAATTACACAATTCTTTCTTTCTTCTTATGAATTTTTTTACAGTAACAGAATAAAATAGTCATAAATTCTGGAATTTGTCAAATATATTTTTGAGAACATGAGATAGGTGAGTTGAAGCAAAGTAGGAGCTCAGTGCTATAGGCCTGGGATTCTGTCTCAGGGCTCTATCAGTCTTTCTGGTTGGTGGAAGCTAGTGGTCTGTTAAATTAATACATTTCAAAAGGTTTACCTATTAGTCACAAAGATAGCCATTTCTTCATCTGTCCCCTTATGTTGTTCTGAATATTTTGTTTTATAATGAATTCCATCTTGGAATTTGACACCAGTGATCCTTCTCCATCAGTATGTAGAGGGTTTCCATTTTTGCTCTCACAGCTCTGCACTGTTCCTTTGTGTATCTGTGGCATGATTTCTCCTGCTAATAAACACTGAGGTTGTTTCTAATATTTTCGCAGCAAAGTCATTTGCCCTATAATGAACAAGTGTTTGTTGTCATATCATGTAATGAAACTGTTATCTGTGAGGTTAATTTCCCAGAAACCCCATCCTTTCAAATTCACTACTTCTCAGGCTTTAGGGGAGTAAGATTTCTAAAAAAATGTGTTTGTATATGTGTGTCATTTCGAGTGTATGCCACATATGTGTAAGTGCCCATGGGTGACAGGAGAGTTCCCTAGAATTGGACATGTACAAGCTGTCTGATGTGGATGCTGGGAACAAAACTTGGGTCCAAGCTGCATGAGTACTTAACNGCTGAACTAGTTCCCCAAACCACCAAATTATAGGGAAAAATATCTGTAAGCAAATTGTTTCAGCTCCACAAGGAAACGTGAATATCNTATGTTTAGGTCAACAGAAAAGGAACTCAACAACATCTTTGAAAGTTCTCTGTTTTATAAGGTCATGTCAGGGCTCTTCTTTTTTTTTTTTTTCCTTCAATTTTATCTTATTTTTTAATTTTTAATTTAATTTTATTTATATATTTTTCCTCTTTCTTTTTACACTATAGGTCCTTTGCATATATATTATGNCTTCCANTTNAGTGTTNNTATGNGNTTNNTGANTGTNNGANCNAGTGGGTCTCTGTTTCTTGTGCCTTCTCTTGGGCTCTTTTCCCTCTGTTTGTTTATTTTGTCCAAACCCAATGTATAGTTTGTGTTTTATCATATCATATTATATTATATTATATTATATTATATTATATAATATTATATTATATTATTACTCCGTAGAAGCCTACTTGTTTTTTAACGAGACACAGAAAGGGAGTAGATCCTGATAGGAGAGATGATGTCAGGGACCTGGAAGGAATAGAGGGAAGGGAAACCTTAATCAGGATATATTATGTGAGGGAAAAATATCTATTTTCAATAAAAGGAAAAAAGTTCACTAGCAGCTGGAAAATAGGAAAGTATGTTGGGAATAAGCCATGTCTTTCCANAATACAGTACCGAGCAGGANGGATTAAGGCAAACAACTCACAGTGAAATGCATATTTAAGAAAAGGTGGCTGGGGCATGAGCAGAAATTACATCTTACCTCATAATAAGAAATACTGGAAGCAGAGAAGAGTTGGAGGNAGGGCCATAATTCTGCTTTGCATGATTTTGGAAAACACAAATCTGACAGAGTCATNTCCTCTTTAAAATTCTCCTCTGGTTTCATTTGCCCTTGAAATAAAGTAAGATCTTTAAAGTGGCAATCCACCTGCTTTATTTTCTCTTGATCANTTCCCCACTTACCATATTCCATTCAAAGGACCAGATCTCCGTGTCCTTTCTATAGTTTGAACAATCTCATCTTTCACATCCCTAGAGAAATGTGGCTGACCCTACACTGCGTCCTGCATGCTGAAATGTTTTTACTGTTCATTCCGCTTTTCCCTTGTTGAACTCACCACAGCTATAATTAGATTCCTTATTTACTTCCACCTGCTTTCTCAAGACTGAAAACTTCACAGGGCCATCTGTGAAAAGGACTTGAGGTAGGACAGAAGGACAAGGAAAATTATGCTGCCAGGAGAAGGGAGAGGAACCCTGCATTTGGAAGTCAGATGGAAGCCTTTGGCAGTTGGGAAGCAATAACCTCAGCTCAATGAACATATATTATAAAAGTTGCCAACAGCATGTTGTTTGTGTTTATGTAATGTTCCTTTCATATATAAATATTTTGTGTTAAATAGTAGTAGCTGAGGTTTAAGGCCCAGATTGAATATGACCTCGTTCATTTTACCAGATGATGACTGAGAATCTCAAGCAAAAGTTGAACTAAATACTAGAGGCCAAGTGAATTGTCAATAGCTATGGAAGAAANAATCTATCCCTTGATAGCAATACAGCCATTTTCTCGAATGCTGCAACCCAACCCACAGTATTTCACCAACTTTCTTCTCTTGATTTTTATTACACAAAGAATATTATAGTTAGACATGAGGAAATGTGNTCTAACATTAACAGAATTTAATTTGTATTCAAAAACTGCTTCAGTTAAAATTTATTGAAGTAGAAGATACGCCCCATCCAAAAATAAAATTAAACCAATGATACTTGAGCTTGGTATGGTGGTAAACACTCTCAAGGCTGACGCAGGCGCATTGGGAGCTTGAACTCAGCTTGGGCTACACAGGGAGATCTTGTCTCAAATATGTCTTATTTAAATGTATTGATTTTTTTTATCTTTAAAAATAAAACTATGGTCTAGGTTTTTAACCTAATTTTAACAAAAATTTCAACATTGGAAGAAAGTAATTAAAATATCTCTCATTTGCATGTATCAATAAGCAATGTTTGTTTTTTAACTTTCTAGAGAAATATGTTGAAGTATAACTAAAACTAAGCTGATCCATCTCCAATTAGCTGAATACATAGTATTTGGCAGGAAGACTATGTTTTCCTTGTTTCTTTGAGGAGAGACGTGGCCAAGTGGTTTGGAACAGGGTGGGTGAATTCCAAGAAGCACAAGACACTAGGTGGAGCTCCAAATTCTGCTCACAAACCTCTCAACCCCTTGTTAAGCTTGGAGACAGACACTTGAGTGGAGCAGGAAAAGGAACCATGAGACCCATGGAGGGATGGGNCAAGGAGCGGTGAAGGGCCATTGAAAGCTGCCTGGAAGTGTTNGCAGTTGCCTGGACGCTGGGAATACAGCTATGGGCTTGGTCCCTCCCAGTGTTAGTGTATTTGGAAAACATCTCAGGATTTCAACAAAACTTGACAATGGAAAATGAATAGAAAATTACTTAATCATATAAAAAGAAAAAAAAAACGACAATGGTAGCTTAAGTAAGAGCCAATTCTGTCAAAGCTAAAATAGTCATGTTTAAGCAAAGTCCCCAAATCCCACCTCTATGTTGCTAACACTGGGTTTAGTTACATTTAAAAGGAAAACAAATACTTCAAAATAACAGTGCCTCAAACACTCTAAATCATCTATAAGGTTTAGTATAATGACACTGTTTCCATCTGGTCCTCCCTCTTCTGGCTCTTGCAGTCTTCCTGCTTCCTCTCTGAGCTTTGAGGAGAAGGGGTGTGATATGGATGTCCCATTTATGGTTAAGCGTACCTCAGATGATTTTCTCTGCCCTTTAATCAGCTGGGCGTCACTACCGAAGTGCACAAGGCAAATTCTATGATGAGGATTTGAACTCTGATCCTTATGCTTGTACAGAAAACTCTTACCCACTGAGCCGTCTCCTGACTCTTATGCCTGTTTTCATATGTGGATTCTAGGGATCCAAACTCAGGTCCTCATGCTTATTCAGAAAGCATTTTACCAGCTGAGCCATCTCCCTANCACAAATCTTCACCTTTATATGTATATAGTGTGTAGGCACTGTTGCGTGCATGTAGGTACTTGTATGTGCATCTGTGAGGAGGCCAGAGGTTGACACTGAAAACTCCACCTTTTATTTTGAGGCAGTCTTTCACTTGAAACAAGGGCTTGTTAATTTGGCCAGTCTAGCCAATTAGCTTGGGAATGGGGGCAGTGGGAATGAGCGCAGTAGAACGCCCTGTCTCTGCCTCCAAAACACTGTGAGTACAGGTGTTGTGTTACCTCCATCCATCATTTACATATGTCCTGTGGATCCAAACTTGGATCCTCANGTTTGTACAAGTGCTTACCAAGCACCCCAGATCCTGCCTTCACCTCTAGATACAATCCCTTTGGGGGTTAAGGTTTGAATATATGAACATGGGTGTGGAGGTGGGAAGGAGTACAGACATTCTGATCACAGCAATGCTCAAAATCAAAATTGTTTTACCAGTTACATTTCCTTTATATAATGAGCAATTGAAATTTAATANAGATCTACATATTCCTCTCATAATTTTTTGGTTAATATGTTAAATGACTATAAGTAGAATTTCAAACACTGGGTGAAGATATCACATTTTTGTTAAAAATAATATTGCACACATTCATACAGATTCATACGCATTCATGTTTACATAAGAATAAGTCTTGGAATGCATTTAAAATGACAGTGCTAGAATTATAAGTCATGTTTTTATTTTTTTATCTGGGTTTCTAATCAAATTAAACAAATTAAAGA
>LZPO01036446.1:0-13548 GCA_001675575.1 Neotoma lepida | reverse complement strand
AGTAATTCTAGATTCTGTAAAGTTGGCGATACTAATCACCACACCCTGATTCTTCTAATTCATTATAATTTTCAGTTAATTTCTTGGTAGCTATGCAGTTTTAAATATCAAATTTGTTATTTTTATTAATATCAGTAATTTACTTTAATGTCTTATTGTTGTTTTTTTCTGTATCAATGTTTTCTACATCATTTTCTATCTGCCTCTTAATAGCTATAACATTATTTTTATAGAATCAGGGTTATCTTTTTTTGCATTGTTTTGTACCCTCAATTAAAAAAAAATCCTTGTTTTATGGTTTGGTTATGATAGTTGATGACAGGCAGCATTTATATATTTTGCTTATGCAAAATTCTTCTGTATAAATTGGGAAAAATACTAGGAATGCCTCTTTCCCAAATGATCCCAACTCATGACCTTTCCTACCATGTAAAAGAACATTACAGTTTGTATGTGAAATGTTCCCCTTAGGAGCATGTATTTAAATATTTGGTCCCCAGGTGATGGTGTTATTTGGGCAGGTTGAAAACCTTTAGAAGCTGGGACCTAGTTAGAAAAACTGTGTTCCTGAGGGGTTGGTCTTGAAGGTTACAGCCTGGTATCATTTCCTGTCTGGTTTTTCTCTGCTTCTTGGTGCACCCAGGTGTGACCAAGCAGCCTACACTCCAATTATCATGGAGAGTAGATCACCATGCTACCATGCCTTCTCTTCCATAATAGGCNATATCCTCTTGTCTTAGTTAATGTTCTATTGCTGTGAAGAAAGACCATGACCAATAAAACTTTTAAAAGAAAGCATTTAATTGGGGGTCTGCTTATAGTTTCTGAGTGTTAGTCCATAATCATACTGTCTGGGAGTTTGGGGAGTATGGCAGCATGCNGGCATGGCACTGGAGCAGTAGCTAAGAGCTCACACGATCTGCAAGTTGCAAACATAGAGAGAGCAAGAGACTGAACTTGGTGTAGGCTTTTGAAACTTCAAAGTCCACCACCAGTGACACACCTTCTCCAATGAGGCCACACCTACCCCAACAAGGCCACACCTACTAGTCCTTCTCAAACAGTTCCACTAACTGGAGACCAGGCATTCAAACACATGAGCCTATGGGAGCTATTCTCATTCTAACTACTATATTCTACTCCTTGGCCCCTGTAGGCTTGTAGCCAGCCAGATCATAATGCAAAATATATTCAGTCCAACTTCAAAAGTCCCCATAGTCTTTCACAGTCTCAACATTGTTTAAAAACTTAAAGTCCAAAATNTCTTTTGAGACTCAAGGCAATCTCTTAACCATTATGTCCTGTAAAATCAAAAAGCAGATCACATACTTCCAACATACCATGGCATAGAATAGACATTATCTTTCCAAAAGGGAGGAAAGATGTTTACTGCTCGAGTTAGCAGTAGAACTTGGGAGAATGGATCCTAAAATGAGATTGACTAAAGTCTTACGCAATAGACAACTTTATTCAGANCATCAGACAATTTCTACACTGAGAGTTCAGAAAAGTCACCGAGTAAAGTTTTCGTGAGTTCAAGAGTTGTATGTAATCACACGGACAAGCTGNACATGGCAAAATCATGTTTTTTCCTACAGACATATACACAATAANAATAGCCTGTTGTAAAGAATAATCTAAAGTAAACTCACTTCTGTCCATTACACCTGGGACGAGCATGGAAGCACATTTTCCAAGAACAATTCCATGTTTTGAAGAAACTGAGGTCACAAGACTCTTGTCTTGTTTTCTTGGAGTTTTCTCATGAGCACTCAGAATTACCCTTGTAGGACTCCATTCTAGAACCATGTTCTAACAGAAAGGGAGCATAGTAAGGAAATACTGGACCAAAGCAAGAATGAAACCCATCAGGGCACACTTCTGTAACTACATGTAGGATGTCAAAGGACGTAGATGGGCCCTCTCCTTCTAGTTTTGCTGTCTGTAACACACTTCTCTCTCTTGGGTTGGTTCCACACCCTGTCTGCAGCTCTCCATGGCAGGTATCCCACGCTTCTGGCATCTCCAACATCTTGTGGTTTCCAATACAATCCAGGCTTCACCTTCACACAATGACCTCTCTGAGCCTCCATGCACGGACTCCCCTGCCACAAACCTGGCCTCAGTGGCTTTCCTTAACCATGGAAAAAGATTCCACAAGTGCTTGCTTTATTTCCATAAACCTTACTGCTGAAGCAAGCAGGTTCTTCTTGCTTGAGCTAGAAGCTGACCCTCCCCTTGAATTACATTTGCAGAAGATTTTTCTGTTATTTAGGCCTACGAAATCTCTCAGCCCTTTTCTTTTCACAGGTTGCAGGATCAGCTGGGTGAGGTCTTGCCCTGCGGTTTCCACCCCCTTTATTCCATTTAGCTTCAGGCTTTTCTTAAAACTTCTCATCTCTTTTAGCATAAGACCTGATTCCAACATTACAATTCCTGGGACTCCTTTTCTCTGCAAACTGTACATTTAGTATTTNTTGTTCACTTTCATTATAGATTTGTATTAAGAGTGAGCACTAATTGACCATGTGACAAAGTCAATACTAGGCTGTCTTGAAATCTCCTTTACCAAATACCTTACTATAAAACTCTTTAGTTTAGCTTCCAGAGTATTCTTTGGACAAGAGCAGAAAGCAGCCACATTCTTCACCAAAATATGACAAGAATGCTCTTCAATATTATTCCCCTCTGAAACCTCTTGAGCTGGGCCTCCATAGTCTATATCAACCTCAGCACTACTGTCTTCCATCCTTCTACTAGCATGGCCCATTAAGCCCCACTTAAAATATTCAACCAATTTTCTAGTCCAAAGACCCAAAGTCTTCTGTATTTTTCCTAACAATAGTATGATCAAGCCAGTCACAGTAATCCTCCATTACCTGATACCAACTTCTGTATTAGTAACTGTTCTATTTCTGTGAAGAGACATCATGACCAAGGCAACTTTTAAAAGAAATCATTTAATTGAGGACTTTCTTACAGTTTCAGAGGGTTAGTTCATTTTCATCATGGAGGGAAGCATGGTGGCAGGCAAGCATGGCATTGGCACATTGGCACAGTAGCTAAGAATTCACATGATCTGCAAGTTGCAGACACACATACACGAGAGAGAGAGAGAGAGAGAGAGAGAGAGAGAGAGAGAGAGAGAGAGAGAGAGAGAGACTGGGCTTGGTATGGGCTTTTAAAACCATCAATAACACAACTGTTCCAACAAGGCCACTCCTACTAATCCTTCCTAAACAGTTCTACAGACTGGAGACCAAGCATTCAAACACATGAGCCTCTTGGGGGGCATTCTCTTTTAAACCACNGNACCCCAGTTAAGGTTACCTGAGCTAAACAATCTTCCATGAAGCTGCTTCTGTAAAGTCTTTGGTCACAGTCATGAGAAAAGAAACTAATACAGAATGTTTGTAATTTTCAAGGGTCAAATGACTCATCTTTCATACCATCAGAATCTGTATATGATGTCTTATAGACTATGAGTGTGCATATGCATATATATTTTTCCCTGACATAGATAATTGCCTCACATTTCTTAGTGTGAGGAGAAAATAAATGTCTTNCACATTGGCTTTCCATTGCTATGACCAAATACTTGAGAAAATCATGTCAAAGGGGGAAAGATTCATTTTGGCTCATGACTTCAGTCCACAGTAGTGTGATTCCATCGTTTCTGATACAAGGCAGCACATGACAGTGGAATTGCATGTCAAAGGAAAGCTGCTTGCCACATGGCACTCAGAAAGCAAAGGTCAAGAATAAAGTGGTGTCAGCTTGTCTAGAAAACTTTATGCATAAAGGCAATGTCTGTGTGCATATAGTCTCTTCCCCCAAATCTCCTTAAAACCCTTTTGGATCTCCAGTATCTTTACCCTTGAATCTCTGACATTTAAAACACCTTTAAAATTTAAATTTTTGATCTTTGCTTGAAAACTTCCCATCAGCCTAAATCAGTCATAGCTTGGAAGCAATATTCTCTAAACACCACCTGACAGATGGCCCCAGAATTCTGCACTGGATGCTGTGAACTGATCATAGTCCTTGTGCTAAGTAAGTTATTAAAGACTAAAGATTGGAGAGTGGATACTTTCTTCTTGGATTTGTTCTTCTTTTTGGTGCCTTTTTTCCTGGGATAGAGGAGTTACAAACAGTTGTGAGCCACCTGGTGTGGGTGCTGGGAACCAAACTCAGGTGTTTTGGAAGAGCTGTATCTGCTCTTAATTGCTGAGCCACCTCCCTAGGTTCTTTCTACTTATTAGTTTTTAATACTAAAAGTAAGATGCATGCTTGCTCTTAGTGAATCTGACTGGCCCCCAGTTAGCTCCTTTGGTCCAAAGATTTATGGATCTTGGTGATTTCAGATAATTTTCTTCCTCTCCTATTCTTTTTTTTTTCCTATACTAATATAGTGTAGAGCCAATACTTGGACAACTGTTGGAACACAGTTCAAAAATAGAGTCGTGTGAGGAAAATTCTGAGAGCTTGTGAGAAAACNCCAAGAAAACAAGAGTCTTATGACCTCAGTTTCTTCAAAACATGGAATTGCTCTTGGAACCTGTTTTTGAGCTCCTCCCAGCTGTAGCGAATGGGAGTGAGTTGACTTCAGCTGTTGTTATTCAGATGCCTCTATGGAAAACCATGTTTTTGCCACACGCAGCTTGTCCTTGTGATCGTACACTTTATTCAGGTGATTCTTCTTAATCCTCAGAGTATTAATTGTCTGATGCTCTGAGTAAAGTTGGCTACTGCATGAGACTTTAGTCTGCCTCAGTTTTAGGCACACTCTCCCAGGTTCATGTCACCAACTAGAGTGGTGAACAGTCAACCAGCCATTGTGTTCCCAGCTGGGTTATGTAATCTGTCAGGAGATGGTTTGTTTGATGTACTTGCTTGGACTAAGAATTATCACCATAGGTTGCCTTTGCCTATGTGTAGATAATGTAGGAAAGCGTGTTGACATGGTGTATAGTTTTCATCCTTAGTCTCTTTCTCATTTCTGCTGCTATTCCTGGATTCTTCAGAGATGAGCCAAAAAGATTGAATCCTACCCTTTTCAGAGCTTCTGCTGAAACATANTCTTTACTTCATTCTCCTTTCAATAGTCAACATGCTTTTTCCTCAGTTTTTGTCTTCAAAAGAAATTTAACTCGGGTCTGGAGAGATGGCTCAGAANTTAAGAATTGGTACTGGTCTTGCAGAGGACTAGAGTTCAGTTCCCAGCACCCACAGCAGCTGATGATTCACAATGGCCTATAATTCCAGTTCTAAGGGATCTGANGCCCTCTTCTGTACTCCACTGGCATCTGCATACACATTTCCACATACTCTCCATCTTAGTTAGAGTTTCTATTGCTGTGAAGAGACACTATGACCATAGTAACTCTTAGAAAGGAAAACATTAACTGGGGTGGCTTACTTATGGTTCAGAGGTTCAGTCCATTATCATGCTGAGACAGTGCAGGCAGACATGGTCTGTAGCTGTAGCTGAGAGGCCTACATCTTGAAGGCAGCAGGAAGTCGGATGAGACACTGGGTGGTATCTTGAGCATAGGAAACTTCACAGCCAGCCCCCACAGTAACACATTTCCTTCAACTAGGCCATATCCACTCCAACAAAACCACATGCCCTAATAGTATCACTCCCTATAGGATTATGGAAGCCAATTACATTCAAACTACCACACCCCTAACTACACACTATATGCATAACTAAAAATAAAGCAAATCTCTTTTTAAAAATTTAACCCTTTAGTCTGCTTGTGGCTCTGTTCCTATGTATTTCTCTTTGCTTGCTTGGTTTAATTCCATCTTCTAGTCCTTTGAGTTTATTTTGATGCCATCTCCTGGGGAAACTTCAATAANATTGAATTAAATATATATATTTATATATCTTAATACAAACGTATGCCTAAATTCTGTACTTAAGGTTTGGCTTTGATAACTTAGATTTTTATAGTACATTTTCATTATAAGCTTAATAATGGAGACATCAGTATTCACTCCTGAGAGAAAGAAAGGTGGTATTTGCAAAAGTAATCAATATTTTTTTTCTAATTTTTCCCTTTCCATATATATTGTATTNAAAACCTTTCTCTCTCATTTGAAAAATTTGATATTCTTATCACATATGGGGAAATTTTTGATTTATGAGTTCAATGTACAAGGAGAGAAAATTAAAATTAAATGGCAATGTTGTATAAAAGTTGCTGCTATGTGGCGGGGCTGCTTTTCTGTCAGTTGGGAGACTTGCGTAGATAATAATTTGCCATCAGCGATTTAGCCTGCATAAAACACATCAATCCTTTTTATTATATTTTGTGAGCCTTGACACTTATGATAATTTCCCCATCTATACTTAAAGCTCTTATGATTGCGTTATGAAAGTGGAGTTTTTGCCCTTGTTGCCTTATCTCATTAACATGTGTTTACCATATATTTCAGGCTAATTACCATTTTAGAATAATGTATGCAACATTAAATGGATTGTCTAGTTTTAAAAGGTGTCAAGAAAAGGGAGCAGCTTTCTCCCCTCCCAGCCCTGATCCCCATTCCTTCCAAAGACTACAAAGACGTTTTGATTTCTTGACACATGGGTCAATTGGATAATGGTAAGGATATACGACCCCCTCCTGTGTGTTCACAGTTGGTCCTAGATGGCTAAAGAAACGATGAGAACACATTTGTACAGCATCCTCATTTTCAATGTCTCTGTTTGTTGTCCATCAGTCAGTGTTAGGGTTTCTGAGCTGAGGAAAGGACTTCATCCTAATTGAGATATATGTGGAAGCGGAGAATCTGTTTTCTCATCATCTTTTGGAGTGGGAGTTTGCTGTGCTAGTACAATTTAGGAAAGGGTCTTTGAGTTTCTAATGTTAAGTATAATGTTTAGATGTATTTCTGTTTGGTTCTTGTCCAAACAATTAAAACAACCTTTTCATTTGTAAATATATATGAAGTGGAAAGGTAAGGTTCTATGCTGTCACTCAAGGGGAACGTGAACTTCTGGAAAATACCTTTCTGAGCTGTCAAAAAAAATAAAAAATTTAAAACAACATAAACCTGCAAAGTAATTCTCTATATAATTTAACCATTGTCTGTTGTGCTGTTGGCATTTATAATTTGTTAGATTGTAATGGGTAAGAAATAAATTTTAATGTACTTTTTGTTGTTTGTAGATGCTTTTGTTTTTGCTGTTGCTATACTTTGATTTCCATTTGAAATCTTGGATTAGTTTATTGAGAAAAATAAATCAGAGAATAAATTCAGAATGCACTATAGACTTGAACTATAATTCTGACACTCACTATTTAGAGTAGAGAGAACAATTTAAAAATAATGATCTATCCATTACATAAAGAATTCTTCCAACTTAAAATATCAGCTTGCTAGTTAGATCATATTTAACAATTACACTCACTGTATCATTTTAATTTTTTTCCTTTCCATAGCAAGGGTTTATTCAATACACAGTAAATATTTGCAAGTGATTTCCATTAATCTTGGAAAGAGTTCCAGAGAAAATTTGTTGAAGAAAGTCACAACATTATTATTATTTTTGTAAAACTTTTACAACAGATATGAAACTTTCTAATTTAATGATCTTCAAAATAAGATGAAGAATGAGAATGATAGAGACTGGGGGAGATGACTCAGTAGGTGAAGTGTTTGCTATGCAAGCATCAGGACTTGAGTATGATCTCTAGAAGCCACAAAAAAGTTGGTGTGGTGCATGCACTTGTGATCTCAGTGCTAGGAAGTGGAGACATGTGAATCCTTGGAGTTTGGGGGCCAGTCAGCCTAATACAACTGGTGAACCCCAAGGCCCACTGAGAGACCCTGTCTCAAGAAACAATGTGGACAGTTCTTGAGGAATGACACTTGAAGTTAACCTCTGACCACCAGATGAATATGAACACATGGGTACATGGCCACACACACAAACATTATAAAAAATAACGAGGATGATCGACTACATATGTATTCAACAGATTTCTATTGAAGGCACCCTATATGCTTGGAACTATGTTAGATACTGGAAACAGGAAGGCTGTGTGGTACCCAGTCTCTCCAAATCTATATCCAGTAGAGCAAAGATGAATAGAGACAAATAAACGAACATAATAAAAACATTGCAAGCAAGATGATGAAAATAAAGAACTATTGGTATTCGCTAGCACAGCAGTATGCACCTGAGCTGAAGTGCAGTCACTGAAGAAAGGCCATTTAAACAGATGGTGTTTATGCTAAGATATGAGGATTGAGAAAGGCTTAGTCATGCCAGAGGCATACACTAGTGGTGGGAGGCAGGACTGAGCTGCAGTTCTAATAGGACGGACTGGAAACTCTTTTAACCATCAACTGTGAGCACATGGGAAAGGACAGGGAGTTTATGAGACAGGCTTTGGGGACAGTGCATATGTCAATAGAAAATGGCCAGTCATACATAAGAACATAAATGATCCACTGTCTGCAGTATCTACTCAGGCAGTTCGTCACTGACCCATAATCACAGCTTGGGAACCAACCTGCAATAAGTCAACATTGCAAGAAGTAAGATTACTATTTCTTTTTTTTCTTTTATTGAAAATAGATTTTTTATACAATATATCCTGATTATGATTTACCTTTCCTCTACTCCTCCCAGTTCCTTCATACCTCCCCTCCCATCCAGACCCAGCCCCTTTCTGTTTCTCCTTAGAAAACAGACATTTAAGGAGCAATAATAAAATAAAATAGTAAAGTAAGAGAGAACAAAAACAAAGACATTGGAATAGGACAAGACAAACAAACAGAAGGAGAGGAGCCCAAGAAACAGAGATGCAGAGATCCACTTGTTTGCACACTCAGGAATCCCATAAAAACACAAAATCAGAAGCCACGGTATATAATATGCAAAGGACATGTAGGGTAAAACAAAAAATAAAAATTAAAAATTAAAAGAGATAACAAAAACCAAACAACACAAAAACTGCCCTGACAGGGTCATTATGAGACAAGGAACTTCCAAAGATGCAGATTGCTATTTCTAATGCAAACCCAGGAAGTTGAACAGGAACTGTCAACAGTTGATGTACCATGGCTAGGGTTTGATCAACAAGCAGACAATTTCCATGGTTTTTGTTCCTGTTGTCAATGTAAGTGCAAATGTGTACTGCTTACCAGTCACATAGGACACCCACTTTCAGCTGGCCTGCTTTCAGTCTCACTGTTCCAACAGCCACTAATCAGCGGGTACCTGATACCTCCCTTCTTTTTCCACTGTGAACTTGGCTGTTCTCTGCCTGCCTTTGTGTGCCTGCCAAACACAAGTGATGGCTGCTCCTTTGCTACAGAGAGCTCCGAGTGAAGACCCCTTGTGTGTCTCATTTGATTGGTCTGCTTATACACTAGAGGTGACAGCAAGGAGTCTGCACTTTGTTCTGAGTGACACAGAAGTCCTGGAAGGTGGTAAAGTGCTCTCTCTCTCTCTTTCTCTCCCTCTGTGTGTGTGTGTGTGTGTGTGTGTGTGTGTGTGTGTGTTTGATAATTTCAACAATATCTTAAGATACTTTGCATGGTTATGCTCAAAATGGATTAGGATGGAGCAATAGAAGAAATGAAATGGATGACCAGATGCGAGGCCACTGTAGTGGTTTGTGTGAGAAAAAGGATTGTCAATGACTGCAACAGCAGTAGAGGTGGAGAAATTGGATGGATTTAAAGTGCGTGTATTTGAGGAAAAATTATCTATAGGAATAGAAATAAAATATGAGTTACTTTTGGATATTTTTCTATACTTTGAAATGTCTATTTAAGCTAGTCACAGTTAGGAAGTGTGGGGAACCCTACATCTGAGACCCTACACCTGCCTGCACTGGAAGTGGAAACTTAGGATCTTTAGATTTCTGTTTTAATCAAATTTCTAGTTTTTAAAACATGTATTTCCTTGTGTGTATGTGTGCATGCTTGTGCCACTATGAGCATGGGGAGGTCAGAGAGTAATTTTTAGTAATTAGTTCTCTCCATTCACATGTGGGTCCCAGGCATCCAGCTCAGGTGGTCAGGCGTGGCAGCAAGCAAGCACCCTTACTTTGCTGAGCTATCTTACTAGCCATCTCTGGTGTAATCAAATATTCATTTCCTCAGCATGCCCCTTGTTCCAGTCCTTTGTAGGGAAGTATTTTTTATCTTTCGTCTGGTTCTCTTGTAGTACTAATTCCCTAAGCATGTAGAATCTAGAGTTCTCCGCAGACTGAGTCTTGGTTTAGAATTTCAGCTTGAATCAGTACACCAGCTCCTTTTGGTGTAAGCAGTATTTCAAACCTTTGCTTTAAAGCAGTGGTTCTCAACATGTGAGTTGTGACCCCCCACATATCAATTATCCTTCTTATCAGATATTTACATTGCAATTCAACAGTAGCAAAATCGCAGTTATAAAATAACAATGAAATAATTTTATGGCTGTAGGGTCACCACAACATGAGGAACTAACTGTATTAAAAGGTGGCAGCATTAGGAAGGTGGAGAACACTGCTTAAAGCATCCTTGTTAAAGATGAGTAAGAAAGCAGTGATGGATAGTTATACTCCTAAACCTGTTTTCTCTGCCGAGATTTAAAATAAATATGCCTTAAAACCTGGAACCCTGAAGAACCCTCTTTTGTATTTCTGTGAGTGGCTAAATTTATGATGCTCATTTATCCAATTTGGCCTGGGAAGGAGGCATATACATATACATATATATATATATATATATAAATATATATATAATAAAGTATATATAATAAAGACAAGTGAGTGAAAGGGAAATAGAGAAGACCTTGAGACAAACCAAATGATATTTTACTGAAGACAACGTGGAGTTGCTTCTCTGCAACAAGATGGGAGCATTAGATCAGAATTAGATCAGCCAGGGAAGACTGGGTAGGTTAACAGAGAAGGTGCACATAGCATGTCTGTGCCATAGAACACACTCAGCAATTGAAAGAACGTCCACAGAACATCAAAAAAGGATGGTCTTCAGCCCTTATCTGTGGGGTACAAATGAAAGCCATGAGATGATTTCACACCTCCCTGTGTTGGTAAAAGGAAAAAATACTGAGAACATTCAATGTTGGGGGGTCCTGAAGTAACCAGAACTCTTACCATGCTGGCTGGTGTGGTGATACAATGTGTACCCCAATAAAGCTTACCTGGGGATCAGAGGACAGAGCCAGCCACTAAATTAGACGTAGAGGTCAGGCAGTGGTGGCACACACCTTTAATCCTAGGAAGTAATGTGGCAGGACATAGAAAGACATGAGGAAACAAGAACTCACTCTCTTGGGGCTGAGGATTTCGTAGAGGTAAGCTAGTGGCTGACTGTTCTGCTTCTCTGATCTTTCAGCTTTCACCCCAATATATGGCTCTGGGTTTTTTATTATAAGACCTTTTAAGATTGATGTTACAGGCTGGATATGAAATCATGTGGGCACTTTGAGAAATATGTAGATTCTTATAAAATGAAGTATGTGTTCATCTAGTGACCTGGAAATGTACATCTACAAAAGGACTTGCACAACAAGGTTCATAGCATCTTAAAAATCTGAAACTTGTCTGAGTATCATCTACAGGGTAAAGTTAAAGGAGCTATAGCATATAATATGATGAAATACTACTTGATAAGAAGATACTATGGATGATCAAAATCATGAATGAATTATTAAAATATCAGATTGAGCCAAAGAAGTAAGACACAAGAAGTGTACATCACATGATTCAACTTATATGGAACCTACATGGAAGCAATGGTATCCTTTGGTTATAAAAATAATAATTTGATGCCCATGTAGGATCAGTGAGGGAAATGGACTAGAAAGGAGACATGAGGGAGCTTTTTCAGAATAGTAGTTTTGTTTTATATTTAGATTTAACTTTTTGACCTATAGGTGTATAAAAGTGATAAAAATTGTACTGAACTGGACACTTTAAGCGGATATAAAATGTTTCATTGAAACGAGACATTATATAACTAAAATAAATTTGGAGAAATATTTTAGAAGACAATTTGACTGGCATATGGAAAAATGCTATTATGTTGTCAGTACATAAGAGAGCTAAACTTTTAAGCAAGAAGAGGAAATTTGTCCTACTGTTAAACTCCTGGATTAACACGGTTACTGCAGACTTAGGGGTGACTGTTAAGCATGATTATGACTAATTAGTCTATCAGTTAATTTAAACACTGTCAAATTAAAAGTAAAGAGAATACATTCATACCTTGAGTATTTTATTTAAACTTTCAACCAATAAATAAATGGTCACTCATTTTCTGGATGGATATAGACTTTTGTTTGTTGTTTTTTTGTTTTGATTTATTTAATCATTCATTCCTCCATTCATTCATGTCGGGGGGTATGCATGTGTGTGGAGATCAGATGATAATTTGAGGGAATAAGTTCTTTCATTTTGTCATGTGTATCCCAGGGATCGAACTCTGGTTGCTGAGCTTGGCTGCAAGCACCTTTACGGGCTGAGTCATCTCGTTGATCTTGATTGTTTACAAGCTCTTTGAAGTGCAGTTTTTTTTGTTGTTTGTTTTGTTTTAATTTTATTTTTTATAATCCCTCTTCTGACAATTTTGGATTCTTTAGCAAGTGTTTTAAAGATATTTGAAAATGGTTTGAGTCCAGATAATTATGGTTAAAATTTATTATACCCACACTCAATTCAACAGCAATTGAATTACTTTTATGAAGTCTTCCCAAAGAATCCAAATTACTTTTACAGACTCAATAGCTGTCTTTTCTTTCATATTCATATTTTTGTAATTCATGTGACATTTAATTACATTTTATAAACACATTAATAGGTACAAATGGCATAAACAAGCTTATGAATAAATAGTCTTATCCATCTCCTGGTAACCATTCTGGCATACAAATCAACCCAGGAGAAGAAATGCTACAGATACCCAGATGGGCTCCTCAGCCACACAGGATTCCACATCTTCTCTGTATCTCCTGGATACAAGTTTTGCAGAGAAAATGGAGACTGTTGACTCACTTATTAAGTCTGGCAAGTGGCCACAGTTAAGATACCTTCTTCCATATTTCCTCCAGTAATTATGTGTACTTTTGATAAGAAAAAAACCAAGCTCTTTTAAAGTTTATAAAATAAACAACTAGAAAGTTAATATATGCAGACCAATTTTCAAAATGACTCCATGTTCCTAGTGCATGTTTGATAAATTCTGGGAAAGGGATCTGCACGAAGAACTGTTGGCAAATTCACTGGAACCTTGGTTCAGACACTTCTTGGAAAGAATATTGGATTGTACCCCAAAGGTAGCTTGAAATAATGTTCTGAAACATGAAAACTAATGCTTAGCCTGAGACAGTTTATTAATGTTTCCCTCTGTGGGCCATGGCACATGGGGACATACCAGGAAGTTAGGAATAATGTGTGACAGAAAGGGAACATATTCTGGAGTCAAGGGATCCAGGTCTATAGATGAACTTTCCTAGGTCACTTGATTCACTGTTTCAGAACTTTTTCCTAGGTCACTTGATTCACTGTCTCAGAGCTT
>LZPO01036442.1:8398-18782 GCA_001675575.1 Neotoma lepida | reverse complement strand
AAAAAAAAGGCAAGAGAAGCTGATCATCACAGCAAAGCTTCCAGGGAGAGGCTGGAAAGAGTTCTAAAGCAATACAGAAAATGGCTGGAACTATTCTTGGACCGACGTTTCTTTCTTTTAATTATCTACACTTATTGGAATTGTACAATACAAATAGAATTTGCATAATAGCTCAAATGAAAAGGTACATATGAACCTTCAACAGAGAAAGGTCATCTAGTATCTTTTGCCTCCTGTTACCAATCCCTCAAATTATGGCTATTTCTATGATAGGTACATTAACAGGCACTTCATAAAGTCAAGACTTTCATAATTCAAGTTATTTTTATGCCTCCATTAAGATATAATGCATAGAGTTGATGAGCATTTAAAGTACATGAATTTATGACTTGATATATATGCATGTATGATCAAACTTTCACTGAAATAAAGACAAGCATTTCCCTCATACTCCAAGTTCCTTTTGCCCTTATAATCCATCCGCTTGCTTCTTCCAGGTATTTCCAACCTGCTTTTTCTAACTACAGAGACTTAACTTTTCAGAATGTCATATAATTATCATACAAATGTCAGTCTTTGTTTTCTCTTTGGTCTAGCTTTACAAAGTATAATTACTTTGAGATTCACCTAGGTTGCATGTATTTCACTGCTGAGAAATATTCAGTTAGATAAATAAATATGCCATAATTTAACTGGACATTTTAGTTGTTTCCACTTATTGGCTATTACCAATAATGCAATGATGAAGGAGCTGGAGAGATGGTTCAGCAGTTAAGAGCTCTTTCTGGTCTTCCAGAACACCCAAGTTCAATTTCCAGCACCCAGATGGCAGCTCACAATCTTCTGTGACTCCAGTCTCAGGAAATCCAATGCTTTCTTCTGGCCTCTGTAGGCACTGCATGCATTTGGTACACAGACATACATGCAGGCAAACACTAATACACACTAATATAGGTAAAATAAAAATAAAATAAAATCTAAAAACAACAAAACAAAACAAAAAACACTCAGCTATAAAAACTAATGTAGATGTCTCTGTTGGGCACAGATTTTTATTTCTCTTAAGGAAAAATCTGGGAGTAAAATGCCCAGTCACATAACGGGAATTTTTTTGAGACTCTGCTGAGCCACTTTCCAAGAGTAGTGCCTTATCTGCCAGTAAACAGCACATGACAAATTTAACTACTTTACTTATTGCTAACAATTGGTATGGTGAGCCTTCTTACTTTCAAATGTTCACATGTATGTATATTATTATCTTATTGTATTTTTTTGTCCTGGATGACATAACCTACTTTCAAATGGTCTATTTAAGGCATTGACTGATTCATCCTGAGTCATCATGACTGTGAACTCACGACCACTTCCATGACTTTGCTGGAGTATGAGTTGTCAACCTGAGCTACACTCTGGTCTACATACTTTACTCTTCAGTGAAGAGATTCTGCGAAGATTTTGCTTAAGCAATTTTATCAGTTAAAATAAAGAAGGCAAAAATTAAAAAAAAATTATAAATGTGGTATGAATAAGTATTTAAAAGAATGCTATATAAATGGAATAAGATTTTATTTTATTATTATTACTATTATTTTATTACTATTATTATCTTGTTTTTTTTCAAGAGAAGGTTTCTCTGTGTAGCCCTAGCTGTCCTGGAACTCACTCTATAGACCAGGCAGGCCTCAAACTTATATAGATCCACCTATCTCAGCCTTTGAGGACTGAGATTAAAGGTGTGCGTCACCATCACATGGCTTGGAATAAGAATTTTAAATACTTTACTAGACATAATGATTTAATATTAGCTAACACTTACAGTGACATTGTCACAGATTTTGTTAATAGGAGTGGATATAAAGCTGTATTTCAACTAGTATTCTTGATATTTTCTAGATTTTTGTTGTTGTTATTGGTTTTTATCTGATAGCACTTCTGCCTCTGAGTGCCTTTTACATACAACTTATGTATGTGTGTATCCTTAGGCAAATAAAGGGGTAGTTCGTGCAGCCATCTTGTTTACTGGAATTACTCTTACTATAATCATCTTCAGTGAGTATTTCTGATGTGCAGGACAGTTGGAAGTTGCTTTTCTAAGTGAGAAGGTTATTTTGGCTAACATTAGATAATATAAACCATAAATCACACATCTGAGAATATGGAAACTGAGAAGCATTATGAAACACAGCAAACAGTCTCTAACTCCCCTTCTTTGCCTTCTCCATGCAGAAGAGTTAACAGAAATGATCCTACAGGAGTATCTTAGGGCATGCCAGAGTCCACCAACTCCAAGAGTATATTACTGCCTTGAATGTGGTTTATTTCAATGAATGATCTGTATGAGCCTGAGGAAAAGGTATACTTTACTGTTGTGAGAGGATTCCACACTTGCCAGTTATACTGGTGTTGCTGAGTTCTGCTATGTCCTTACTGTTTTTCTGTCTAGTTCTGGTAGAGGGGTATTGAAGCTTCCAACTCTAATAGTGGGTTCATTTATTGCTGCTCACAGGTCTATCCATTTTTGCTTCATACATTTTGATAATGCTGTCAGAAGCACACATGTGGATACCTGTTAATTGACTTGCTGGGTCCAACGTCCTTAGCTGTAAGTAGCAGAGACTGGAAACCCAGAACCAATTTCTCTATGTGTATACCTTCGAAGTGAAGCTCTCCACCATATTTTGTTTAAATTACAAAGTGTTGTGGCCAATGGAAGCATTCTAGTAGTATTCTCTTCATTTCAACACTGTTGACTAAAGTACTCCATGACTTGAATCACATTTGAAGGTTACTGTATTAACCTTGGTTTCCTTTGCACATGATAATGCCTGTTTAATTATAGTAGCTTAATAACTATGGCAAAACAGTAGCAACATTTCAGCCAGAAGATGACAAAGCCACAAAGATCCCTAAGCACTAATAGGAGATTCCCAATGGGAATCTCCTATAGAATCTTCTTTTCTAAAAATAAAATTTTAAATTTTATCATATATCTTCATCTGACCAGTTACTATGTGTACCTAGGGAGATAAAAATTTAAGCACAACTTTTTGCAGAAATTTTGTTTTTGTTTTTCCTCTACTCTCAGAAAATTAGGTTCAATTAATATATGTAATCGGTCTAGTGGAGAAGCTTAAACCCCCAGTTCAGCAAAAACACAAGACTGTCATTTCAACTGTCAATGAGTCTAAACAATGCAAAAAGACTTCAAGGAAGTATTTAAGAAAGTTCTTATTGAAGGGGAAGGAAGGGAACTTAGAACTTCCATAGCGGGGAAAATGGGCACTCTATTTTGCGCTTAACCATCACTAAAGTGTAAATATGTAAATTCTACAGCCCCTTTTACTTGCAAATATTTCATTGCACCCTGGGGTTTTCTTGCTCTTCAAATCCTAACCTAGGGTGGGAGTGGGAGGATCTACCTTAAAGTGGGAACTCAAGTGAGTTGATGACGATTTGGGGAGGGAGATAACGTGCACAGTCTCTAGGCCTCTTTGTCTATGTCTTCGGAGCAAATGCATAAATAACAGCTCCATATAGAAATAAACTAAGCAGCAAGACTTGGGTTAGACACTTGACAACACCAATTAAATAGCAACATCACGAAAGACCTCAGTGTTTCCATTTCATAGATGAGGAAACACACAGGCATATTTACTTTCCTCACAACCAAATTCTAGAAATTGCGTCTCGCAGGTTTACACAACTTTCCCCTCCCTCTCCCCCGACCCGCACACCCCTTTCTTTCACTACAATTTGCTCTACACTCAGTACAGACAAGCAGGTGGGAGACCAAACGTTCCTACCGGTTGAGTACAATCTGGGTGGAGAGCTCCACACTCACCCATGGGAAAGGAGCGCTGGGCACCCACAGGGACCCTAGACCAGCGCTGGAGCCTGCGCTGCGCCCATTTACCGCGGGTCTTGGTGCATGGCGCATCCGTGCCTCCCCGCGCCTCCCTGCGGCTCACCCAAAGTAGATGGCGCCAACAACAGCAAAAGCAGCAGGCTGGCCAGCTGGACTCCGCCATGGCAGAAAACTACAAGGCGCCCCGCAGAGCCCAGACGCTCTGAGATCCCAGAAGCCTTCATTTTCTTCACACTGGTCTCAAGCAATGTCGAACCGCAAAACCGAGAAGGCGACCACGCCCAGGGTGCGGGAAATGGCGCTGAGTTCCGGAATAAAGGTTTTGACCAGAGCTTCCCCTTATTAGGCAGGTTCCTGTTTACTACTTATTCGTGGGATTTCTGTGGAATTTCTTCTGGGAGATCGCTTTAGGGACGCAGGCACAGTATTAAAACCTAGCAAGTCAGTTGCAGGATGTTCTCTCTTTGTGACTACCTTCGGTTCCAAAGAAAACAAGGCATTACCGGAACGAGATTTGCGTATAACGCTGTTTGCGTATAACGCGGTTTGAGTATAACGCTGTTTGNGTATAACGCTGTTTGCTGACAACGCGGCCTTGCTCCTTTTTTCTCAGAAATGCGGAAGGGTGGAGCCTAACCCTAACCTGAAACTGTCTTTTAAACAGTGAGCCAAAAGTTGCAGGCCTTGTGTAGGGAACAGTAAGAACCTATCTCCTTGTGATGAATTCAGATGTAACGTGCCACGGGAACAAAAATTAAACTAGTCAGTTAACCAGACATAAAATTTATAAACATATCAACGCAAAACCCACAGCTCTCATCTTAAAAGGAATAAGATTTTATCTTGGAGTCATTTTGAATGACCATGGCCCTGGAACAATGATTTAGGTTGTCCCAAATTTCATGTCCTAATGTGGAAGCAGTTCCACAAAGTTTTTATGGTTTTATAGAGCAGAGAAAGTCTTAAATCAAGTTTAAAATACATTGGTGGATACATCAGAGATGCAGGTACCTTAATGTGGGGGAAGCTTTTCCGTAGGGTCAAGATGCTGTCTGATGGCATTCTTATTAGCTTTTGGATTGGTAGAAGCTAGTTGCCTGCTAAGTTAATAAATTCTAAAAGTATTTATTGTTTGTTGCCTTGCTTTTGGTTTTTTGTTTGTTTTGTTTTGTTTAATCTATTGTCTCAAGGTGTTAGTTCTGACNCAGGGGGCTAGGAATGGCTATTTCAGAAGACTAGAGCAAGATAAGGTAATTAGCCTCTGGACTTCAACATTGCAGTCTTTCCACAGTATTGAAATTATAATTAACCAATCAGTCTCTGCAAACACAGATACCTTTCAGGAGTTTTCTTTCACAGCCAGATGCAGTTTCTTTTCAGAAGATTTTGTTCACAAATATAATGTCAATGCTATTCAGCCTACATTAGGACAGTGCAGTAATGAATGGGGGAGATCAGTTAGGAGGCCTTGCCATCATCCAAGTGAGATTTGATGACAGGTGAACAATTAATAAGATCCCAGAAATAGAATAAACAGAGTTTGCACTGGATTTTAGTTCCTTTCTTAATAATGATGATGAGGAAAAGAAAGAAAAGAAAGGAAGGAAGGAGGGAAGAAATGAATCAAGAAATAGCCCCCTAATTAGAGATGGATGGTGGTACTTATTGAAATAACAAATATAGAGGGCCAAGTTTAGGGAACAGGATTAAGAATTTGAAGATTACAAGAGAGAAATAGAGCATGTGAACAAAAATGTCTACCTTCTGTTTCCAGAACCTGTGGTACTTTGTATGGCAGAAAGACTTTGCTGATTAAATTAAATCAAGAATGTTGATATGTTGATATGAGTTTCAAGATGGGCTTGACAATCCCAAGGATCCTTATAAGAAGGTGGTACTAGATCAGAGAGGAAGAATAGTGAAAACACAGATCAAAGTTGCTGCCTCCAGAGAGCAAATGCCAGCAGGTAGAAGAAGTAAACAGATTCTCTTCTAGAGCTTTCAGATGGAACCATTCCTGGCAGCACTTTGGATTGAGTACTGTAAGACTCACTTAGAATTAAGTTATTCTCAAAAGAGTATGGAAGAAGAAGATATATTGTAGTTAAGTGGATTCAGTTCTTCAACTTTCTTACACCAAATGCTATCAGATAGGCTCCTCACTCCCACATGGTTTTGGGCTTACCTCTTAGCACCTACTTTCTTCCCACAGTCCTTGATGTGTTTAGCTCCTGGCTGATACTCGCTTCCACCAATGTTCCTCTTATCTTAGTCCTCACTGATTTCAAAGGTCATAGAAAAAAAATTTTTTTTACCACATACTTGGCCTCATAGTTTCTTATCTTTGCCTATGATCTTGTCCTCCACTCTACTATGCCACCAATGCCCATAGAATATCCTGGAGCTGTCACTGTATCCTCTCCATAAGCTCAGCTATCCCACTTAACCACAAGTCCTACCTTTCTAGTTCANCCCCAGCGTCTTGTCTCTCACAATCTCTATTTCACAGTACCTATAAATCCATAGATCTGCCACAACTGGTCTCTTGCTAGGTTAGATTTGTACTCCATTGTAATAGTCACCATTTTGCACACACCTTCACTTACAGTACTTATTGGACAAAAACAACATAAAATTCAATTCTCTATTATTTTGCCTCCATTACTATAAAACTGAATGTGACTAGAGGAAAATAAAGAATTGATGGTGACTAGTCTTACTTTAATGATAACTCATTTCATTTAAATCTTTGTGTTAGGGTAACAACAAAGGCCCATTAAAGGACAACTTTTTCTGGTCAAGAAAATATAATACCTGGCCTGGATAGATGCCTAATATTCCAGTTGGGCAAAGTCAACCACCTGGCCAAGAGACCACCTCTAGGAACATAGGCTTACCTTAAACCGTGCTAAAGAGATAGATAGAATAATCACCTTATGAGGTACTATGCCTTTTCTTCCCCAATTCCCACCCCCACTGTAGTCTTCTGCAGCTATGTTGCTTTGTAAGTCACCGACTTTTCTGAAACACACAGAAAAGGATAACTTCATCTTTCTTTCTTCTCCTTTTTCTTTTCTTTCTTTTTCTCTTTTGTTTCTACATCTTCCCATTTTTATTTATTTACTTTTATGTGTTTGGTTTTTTTTTTTTTTTGCTGTCTCTNTTTGCTTGTATGCATGGTTGTTTGTGCACCACTTGAGTGCAGTGCCCACAGGGGCCAGAGGAAGGATTCAGATCTGCAATTGGAGTTACAGAAAATTGTTAGCATCATGTGGGTGCTGGGAATTGAAGCCTATTCCTCTGGTGCCAGAAGATCCAGCTTTTGGCACGTTAGAGAAATCGGAGAAGAGGTGTGGAGTTGTCAAAGGCTAGACATACACACACACACACACACACACACACACACACACACACATATATATACACAGGGACTTTCTCTGAGGGGCAAAGCTTAATTCTTCATTTTATTCTGCTGCTTTTTACATATGTTATTTTTCTCTTATCCCATTTATACCATCCAAGACAAAAGCTTCCATGTAAGAAGGAAATCACCTTACAACCACAAGTTACATATTTTCCAAAAACAAATTAAAATCTTTATGCAGGAAGAAATCACATTATGATCACAAGTTACATGTTTTTCTTAGAAGCTCACAAGTACTTAAACATTTTCCTTTGTATTAATTTCCTCAACATAACATCTTCACCCCAAAACAATGATTCCTTTATTATTGATTAACAAAAAAAANTTTTTCCCAGTTTTTCAAGGCAGGATTTCTCTGTGTAACAGGCATGGCTATTCTGGAACTGGCTCTGTAGACCAGGCTGGCCTCAAACTTACAGAGATCCACCGGCTTCTGCCTCCCGAGTGCTGGAATTAAACGCTTACACCATCACAATTAATAAAATTTTAAGCAAGCCAAGTATATATCAGCGAGTTCCTTTTGTACTGGCAAACCACTGTTTGTGGTTTCAGTGTAGCAGATTGCTATTTTATTTCTACTCTACAAAAAGTTTAAAGAAGTGATTAGCTAACCATCTATTTTTCTTTACACATAATAATTTAATTTCCTTTCACAAATTTGGTTTTACAAGGTGTATACCAAAACCTGTAATTAATTCTATAAGCTACTTNACCAAAGGTCTCAGACCTAACCTTGGGTGTAGGGGCATAATTGCTTTCTTTGATCATCAGCCTGTTTTTCACAGGCAGAATCCATGGGTCTATAATGCATGAAACTTCCTTGTTCTTTTTTTCCATCTTCTGCAAATCCCATATCTAACAGAAGGGAAGATAACTTCTAGCCTATAACCTGAACCATTTCCCTAATCATCTTTACTGTCTTAACCACTTGCATCTCTTAGGTTGACTCAGAAAGTTCAATTAAATCATTGATTCAAGTAAGTGTCATTGCTCTTATAAAAAGCATCTACATTATGATCTGCAAGTGAATTGCCCAGTGAAGAGTGGGATTTTCTCATAAAACAATCACACTATACTAGATACAGTGGGATCCTTTCACACAGAAATCACACCATGCCAAATAAAGCAGGAACATGACAGCAGCAAGCAGGAGAAAGCACAGCAGAAGCAAGAAACATTCTGGAAACAATCCTCCCGGGGCCTTGCCTTTCCAGGATTTACTCATCATAGCTTTGTTATCTGGTGGGTTGTATTCCTTCCATAAGCTCCATTGCTGACTGCAGCTCCTCTGACATGGCCACCAACACTCTGGAAAGAGCAGCCAGTACTCCTACCCAGTGAGCCATCTTGAAAAGACACTAGCCCACCGGAGCAAGGCACTGGCAGGCCATGCCCTTCTCCCCCATTCCTTCTGCCTTGCTAAAACTTGTTAGGTTACTTCTAAAGTTAGCTCCCAAGGACTATTTCCTTATTTGGCCACTTCCTCCTCCTGAAGCTGACTACCAAAGTCCAGCAATCAAAAGCTNCCTTTAGTTCACCTAATTAACATGCCCAGTTAAAATTAAACACCTCATCCTAACACATGGTTTCCCACTTTATTTTTATAAGCTCCCATTTTCCTGTGTGCCACATCTGTCTCCCCTCTATTCAGAAGCAGTCCTTTGTCCTTCCAGGACAAATATCCCTTCCACCTTTCTGTTGTTCCTTTCCCTTTCTCCCTTGTCCCCTATCTCCTTTACCACCTCATCCTAGCCCATTCTAACACAGACCTCCCCATTTTCTTCTCTTAAAAATTATACCTGCAAGGTCATTTGCTGCTGTTTTCTCACCTGAGTCAGAAAGCAGCCACTTTCACTTTTCTTTCCTGCTTAATAAAGGATCTCTCTGTGAAAATAGATATTTCAGTGTGGTTTGTGCCTAATCTGGGATCTGGGAGGGAGCCCCTGCTATGCAGGAGTCCCCATCACATCTCTCCAGCACTCTTTCCACCTCTTCTTTTAGCATACTTCCCCTAACACTTAAGGCTTCCTAAACACTTTGTGATTTACTCTTTTTCTACAATCTTCCTTCCCACCACGTGACTGCCTGCCACCACATGGCTGACCTCCAAGCTGGTTTAACTCAAGTGGCATGGACTCTTTTTTTCTCTTCTCCATTTTCCTCCTCTGAGCAACTGCTGAGATTTACAACTTGCAGGGCCTGGTGTTTTTCTGTGAAAGTCTAGTAAAACTGTCATTGTGCTTCTATTTTATTCCATTCTTAAATTATTTTATTAATTGTGTGGGGNCAGTCCCCATTTTTACGACCAGGGTACTCTTGAGCAGGGAGAAGTGAGGAATATTTAGACAGAAAGAGATACCTAGACGAGAGGAACAACAGAAACACAGGATAGCCTAGGGAGGGCCTGGGTCAAAACCCACCAGCCCAGAACTTTATTCAGAAGGGCTTTTTATGACAATGCTAAGGGGAGGGACAAATGACCTCCTCCTTGCTAGACACAGCCAAGTATAGACCCTTCCAAACACCTGGTACCCAGGCCTGTGGCCCAATCATCCTCTTATGCAGTCCTGCTGGGTAAAGCCACTAGGAAACCTAGGTGGGCTCCAACAATTAATGAAACTAAGAACTCAAAGAGGAAACCCCAATTTCTCCAGCATCATTTGGTGATCACTTTTATGTTTATCTAAGCTGTTCTATTACCAATAAATACTTGGGAGTCAGATATTGGGGTGAAAACCTGATAGATCAAAAAAAGTGGCAGAGGAGTGACCAGTTGACCTTCCCTTCACACTTCCCAGATTGAAGAGATGGTAAAATTTCTAAGTCCCTCCCTACCCCTTACTGTGCATCTTCTCTGTCCATATTCCTCACTTCTCTATGGCTAATTCTGGTCAGCTAGTCATTGGCTCCATCCCCTGATTCAAATTTAACTCTATTAACACAGGCTTGGGGTGTCACAGTGTGACAAATATCCCACAACATTTCCCCCTTTTTGTCTAAATAAAAAGGAAAGATTTTAACTCTAACACAGTAAGACTATACATAATAAGAACAATTATCAGGTAAGAATTATATTCACAATGTCCAGTTCGTTT
>LZPO01036439.1:0-18837 GCA_001675575.1 Neotoma lepida | reverse complement strand
AAAAAAAAAAAAAAAATGTTCAGGTATATCTATCACAGCATTTAGTAAATTATTCTTTCTGGTTTGGTTTGGTTTTTTTGCCTCGTTTTATTTTTTGTTACAGGGTCTCATTATGTAGCTTTAGCTGGCTTGGAGCTTGATATATAGACTAGACAGACCTTAAATGCACAGATATCCACCCACATCTGCCTTCTGAGTGCTTGGATTAAAAGCATGTAACACCACACCTTGCATTAGTCTTAATGGCTTCATGTTTAATTTTCTTTTTAATTGAAAATAATTTCTTTTGTACAATATATACTGATCCTCATCTCCTTCCACCTCTTTCTCTCTTTTTAGGAAACAATCAGGCAAATAAAAACAAACAAGTCAGATTTCAAAAACATGAGTAATACACACAAACACACATGGACATACTCCATAAAAACACACACTCACAAACCACAATATACAAGAAAAAGACCACTAAGGTAAAATAAAAGTGTCAAAACATAGCAATATGAGACAAAATAAAAATCTCCAAAAGGACTATTGAATTTGTTTAGTGTTGACCATCTATTTAATAATGCTGTACATGATGAGTACCCTTAAGTATGGTTTCTATACCCAGTGACACTCCATTAGAGAATATTAAGTTTCCTTTGCAAGCAGTTGTCAACTGGGTATAGCTTCTTGGTTAGTGATGGCAGATCCTGTCTACTTCCTCCTCTTAGTTCTGGGACCCTAACTGGATTGAACCTGTTCAGGCCCTGTTCATGCATCCCTAGTCTCTGTGAATTAATATGTACTTCAGTTTTTTGTCTGGAAGACACTGTTTCCTTGGTGTTCTCAATTCCTGTCTCTTATAACCTTTCTGCTCCCTCTTCTGCATAGTTTCCTGAGCACTTGGTACACAGATGTAATAAATACATCCCATTTAGGATTTAGTATTTCAAGGTCTTTCNGTCTATGCACACTGTCCAGTTATGGGTCTCTGTATTATTTGCAATCTACTACAGGAAAAAACTTCTCTGATCATGGCTGAGCAGGACAATGAACTAAAGGCATACCAGAATGTCATTAGGAGTCATTTTATTGCTACTTTCCTTCTACAGAGCAGTAGTATTGGCTTTCCCTGAGGTCAATGGCCTGTCTAGTGTCAGATTCTTGCGATCGAGCAGTGTCTGAAGTGGATTTTATCTCACTGAGTGGTATATCACCTCATGTTTAAAACAAATTCAAGTGTCAGGAAGACAGTCTATACAATACTGATAATATGACACTGGACTCATTTTCTATACTTCAGTCTTTGTAATTAATCCATCTAGCTTATATGTATCTACTTGAGGTCCTGTTTATAGTATATCATACGTTTTTAAAGTGAAATACAAATAGTGTATAAGTAAAATCTTGCCAATCATTCATCTACTATTATATGAAGGAATTTCCGAATTCAACTATTTAAATCGATTGGCTCATTAGCACTCTCAGTGTTATGGTATATGTTAACAGAAGAGAATTTTCCATGTTTTCTAAAGGCTTGATATTGATGTGTTTACTAGCTGATAGTACTTGATTACATTTGTGTGAAAATGGCCATGTTCCCTTTTGTACCACGTGTACCTCTGGTTGAAATTTGAAGAAAGTAATAAAACAGAGTGAACAAACATCAGACAAGAAATATTGATTGTTCAAATCGCAGTGTTCTTGTTAGGGAAGAGCATTATTTTTAATTTTGTTTTATGCATGTGTGCATAGTGTGGGTGACTGAATGTGTGTATATGTTCACTGGTGTCCCTTGGCACCATTTGGGGCTAAGAGGAGAACATCAAGTGTTGTTCCTTTCCTTCACTTTGAGACATAGGTCTTCCTGTTGTATGCAGCTGTGTGCATCATGCTTTCTTGTCTTAGAGACTCAGAGATTCTCCTGACTTCATGTTCCATGTCACCATTAGTGCTCTGTGATTACAGACTCATGCTGCCGCCGTGCCTGGTTTTACATGCGTTTGTGAACTTGAACTCAGAACCTCCTGCCTGAGTGGCAAGCACTTTCCACACTCACTNATTTCCCCTCTCCTATTTTGAAAATTTTAAGAGTCTGGAATACATTGACTTTGCCTTACTCTCTGAAAGCTTGAACCTGGACATCTCCAAAATGACAGCAAGAATCTGTAATTTTAGGTTATTATCTCTGACATTCAAAGTTTGAGCTGCTTCTCAGCTATGTCCTTGTGGGAACTCTAAATCTTTTAATCAATTTCATTTCATCTTTATTAGAGAATGACTTGAGAAAAGGTTTATCAAATCAAACATAATTGTTTTTATATAGTTATCAAAATCTTGGGTGTAGAATATCTTGAATTAGAATAAAAAGTGATTTCTAAAATGACCTGAGAAGGAAAATCTTGGAAAGATTTGGAGTTTCAAGTGTGAGTTTGGTTCCCCACTCTTAATTACCATGTTGGATAAGTCGCTTAACCCAGCTGAGCCTTATGATCTTATAATATGGGGGGAAATAAATGCCTCATTTATCCTGCAGTGCCGTTGTTAAGATCAAATGAGATAATGCGTGTACAAGAGCTCAGTAAAACTTTACCCATGGAAACATAAATGTTATCACTTGTTTGGTCGATATGATACTGCTTAATGAATCATATCTAAAATGATGTTAAAACCAGCTACACTTCCTTTATGGATCTTGTTCTGCAGTCCAATATATGATCTTTATTGGGAAGGCACAGCTAATTAAAATTGGTTGATGTGCATGCTGTTCACATTTGTCCAGTTTTTTCACCTCTCGGCTACCAATAGTAACTCATGAACATTTAAAATGTACAGCAGCATTCTGCTCCAGAGTGGCCTGTCTCACAGCTCCCTGCCTCCTGCTGGGCTTTCACAATGGAGCCTGCTGAGACAAAACAGTTTCACAGTTTTCTCAGGGTGAATTACTCTCCATTTATACTGGGTAAACCAAATTTTAAGCAATTCATTGCAAAAGCCTAGCTTAAAANGTGGAAAGCAGAAAACAAATAGAAGCCACAAGATAACACACAGCACACAAATTTCCTGAGGAAAGATTTTTTTCTTTGCCTCGATTTCTCTTCATATAAGTGTAAATATATATAGTGTGGTATTTTATATTGTACCCACTTAGCTTCATTAGTTCATAAGAAAAAAAGAGATCCAAAGAATAAATGGATACATGCACATGGACATACACACAGTATCTATTTGTGGCAGTACACATAATCATATTTGGATGTGTCATTGCCATAAAAAAGAACATACACATAAGATTAATGAAAACCTGCATATATTAAAACTAAAGGAGTACAAGGAAATTTGGTGCCATAATTTTAGTAGGTAACTGTTTAAAATTCAAATATGAGATTGTTTTAAAATATAATGATAAACATCATTGCTAACTAATCATTGTGTTTTACTACAAATGATGTTATTAATGAGATTGAAGCAATAAATGCTCTGAACAAACATCATATTTTCTGGACTACTTCCTCTTTTCCACATGTCAGGACTTAACTTTCAACTTAAGGACAGTTCTGAGAATAGCCTCATTGAGGGCAATGCACTTGTCACATGTATGCTTACAATATAGAAAACTGCATAAACAACTAAAAATGACAAAGATAATCGCGTACCATATGAATGAACATTCAGATTCCATGTCCTTAAGCTCGCTTCCAGATTTGTAATTGGCTTAAAGGACAAAATAGCATCTGTTTTATTGATATACTTTTAGGAGTGAAGAGATTTTCTAGATATAATGGCTGATAGTGTCTTTCGGAATGTAAGTGTAGAATGTACCGGAGGTGTATTTCTCTCAAATTTTAGGATATTTGACATAAACTAAAGCCAGGGGCTCTTGAGATGACCCTGGGCTAAAGTTCTTTATGTGTAACATGAGGACATAGAGTCAGATGCTTAGCACCCAGAGCTGGTAAGAAGTGGGTGGCTAGGGCAGTGTAGATGTAATGCCAGGACAGGGGAGAAAAAGACAGTGGATCCCTGGAGCAAGATAAAGATGTAGACTAACCACGTCAGTGAACTTTAAGTTCAGGTGAGATACCCTCAATACGTAGGTGGAGACGAATCTAGAAGACACCTGATATCAGGGTGGGTTACTTTCTATGTGCATGTAGATGCAGACACACTTACACACACACCCANGCACAAGTGCACATGTGAGAACATGTACATTCACATGCACTCACACTACATATATACAATGAATGAATGAATGAATGAATGAACTAACACAAATTCCAAAGCCAGACTGTCAATAGCACAACTGATATTATTCCACTGTAAAAGACTGAATGTGTATCCAGGAAAAACTTATGTATTACAATAAAATTAGTGTAAATACAAGAATTATATGCTCATCCAGCTAGGTAGAACCTCAGTCTTATTCTAAATGGTGTAATTTAGGGACAGAACTCAGATGCTACATTGTCTGGTGGATTGCCGTGTGTGTGTGTGTGTGTGTGTGTGTGTGTGTGTGTGTGTGTGTGTGTGTAATGGTGTCTATGTCAATGTGTCTGTGTCTGTGTGTGGATATGCATTAGAATTCTTGATTAATATACAAAATTGGCAATTCTTTGATCTGAAGTATGTAGAGCTTCTCTCATCCTCAAAACCAATCTAGTACCAAAGGATTGTCACCTCTCTATGTGATTATTTTATGTTCACCATGTGCTTCTGCTGGGAAATATTCACAATGACAAGAGTAAATAGTGTCTTAGTACAAATGTGTGAGTGGACCACAGGTCAAACCTAAATTTTAATTTGTAAACACTGTGCACTGACTCTGCTCAAAAAAATGACACAGGAAATGATGAATCTATCACCAGTAACAATTGCTACAAAATTATTTTGAAAGAAAATGCAAGTCTAAGCACAAAAAGAAAAGCACTGGTTAAAAATTTGATCACTGTTGATGCTTCATAGAAAAAAAATTCATTCTGAAACTCCAATATTTATTTAGTAGAGCTGGAAGGTGACCGGAATATGGTTAAGGATGCAGAAATGATGTCTAAAAAGCATGCCTTCTAGTTGATTGGAGAAAGAATGCTCATCCCACACTGACAGTTAAGTTTATGATTCCAATATTGCAGAAGGGAGGAATGCAGACAAGCATCAGTAAGAGCTGGTGGATATGCATTAACATTTTATATGCTGAATTTAATAATGTATTCTTCATGCTAAATAACTTTCTGAAACTTATTTCATTTGATTTGAGATGTGATTTGAGAACTGCCAATATGTTAGGCAATCTGCTACAGAATTGTCTGTTTTCATCTAAGTACTTCTGCATCATCCTTAGCTGCATTGCCTACCATTTTTTTTTAATGCAGTCCTACTCAGCAAGTTGGAGAGCTTAAAGTTATATTTCTAGTAGAAATGGTAAGATAAAAGTATTGTTTTTAGGTATATTTGTGGTCACTAGGATAGTAGAATCTGTTCAACTGTGTTGTCTGCACAGAGTACCAATTAGATTCAACTGTGGAAGGGGTGGGTGGGAGGGACACTGCCTACACAGTAGGATTCCCAGAGTCTAAGAAATCTCTCTTCAGTCTATTCACTGCTGCCTTGTGCACTGAGAACTTTACTGGCAAAAAAATAAATAAATAAAATATTCACTCTGGTCTTAAGTTTCTAAAACACGATTCCAGTCCATGGAGATTTTGAAGATGGGCATGCGTAGGAGATTGGCTGAAGGAGAGAAGCGTGTTTGGAAAGAAGAGGTGACACTATTTAATGGACATGCAGATTTACTTCTTCCCTCTTTGTTTGACTAACTTTACAGAAGTGAGTGTGGCAGCCTCATTTATGAAATCCCATCTGCACCTACCTCCCTAGCCATTTGCGAGTTACTAAATCTAAACTATGAACTATGTTTCACTCTGGAAAGCAATGATAATACAATAGAAAGTATAAGAAGTATTATCTCTGTGTTGTCCAGGTTGATGAGCACCCATACTTAAGAAGATTTGAGCTCCTGGCATAGAACTTACAAATATCACACTTGTTCGGCCACATGTACAAAGGTTACGTGTGCCAATCATACCTCACATGTTAGTCTCCCACTGATCAAGTGTACTGTATAAATAGAATTAAAACTGAATATACAGCTAATATCTAGAAAAGGCACAAAGAAATGATTATCAAATTTATATAGAAGCATGTTTTATTATAAAACCACAAATGATTTTAAAATGCTAGTATTTTAAAAAGAAACAATTATAATAGTGAGGCATATGTGGACAAGGTCAAATCACATTGGGGACAGAGACCAGAGAAGGACTAAAATGACTGTGAGAACAAATTGATAACTTATCCAAAAAAAAAAAAAAGGTTATTGAAGGAATGACTGAAATGTAGCAATGGAACTACACTGATGTTAGGCAGTCTGCTCATTAACTGTACCAATTGTGTTTTTTTTAAAACTTACAGAAGTTAAGGGGAAAATCCCAGTAGTGATTAGGTTGGACTCAGATAGAGAACTGGGATGTATGGATATNTCCAAAGGTTTGAGTAAGAAAAACAAAGGTGACTTATAAAGTCTACTTTCAGAGTGTTTCATGAAGGATACACTTAAAAGTAACTCAGAGGCTGCATATTCTGTTGAGAATAAATAGAATAAGGAACCATTAGATTTCTGACCATCCATTGGCCAGTTATATTTAAGGACATCATTTCATAGAGTTTATCAGATCCATTAAAAACAAGTTGAATAGATGACTGGAATGACATTCAGTGGAATTTACTTTGTCGGTTACATTTACATAGAATTATTCTTTGACATATACACAATGACCATTTTAAGGTCCAGAAAATCATTTGTTAAAAATACTGAGGGAAGTCTTGAGACAACAGGTGTGGAGGTATTAAGGAGGTGAATGCTTTNCAGTGTTGACCACAGAGATCCATCCCTTGAATAATTCAGAACTTTAGATTGAAAGCAAGAAAATCACCTAGACAGTTAAATGGACTAGAAAAATAAATACACAGAATGTAAGAGTAAGCTGGATGAAAACAGCAAAGAAAGTCTCTTATAAAGAAAGCATACTTTTCCTTACCAAGGATTCTTGACAACAAAAGAGTTAATTATACAAGTTGCATATTGTGTAAGAATGTATGCTTTTAGGACTATTATAGAATGAACAAGTACTTATGGGGACAAGAATGTAAGAAAAAGGCACTGAGAACTAACAGGTGACAAGGGTCTGGAACTCAGGTGATAAGAAATTATTTGTGAAACACAAAGGAACTGTAACCATAGGAAATAATAAAAAAAGGTCTGCTAACAAACAGTGTCCTTCTGGAATGCTAAAATAATTATCTTCAACAGTAATTAAATTGAAAATTTGAAGCATGCTCATAGTGTGGAGAGACCTAGGCAGAAATGTTATGCTATGGATGGCATTTTCTAAAATAAAGATCAAAACAAAATACTTGGAAACTCAAACTTCCTTTGTTTACCTGGTTGTTTGTGCTGATGGCTATGCTGGGGCTTTAAAACAGAGATATTTATAGGAGGAACAGTCACTTTTTGTGAGGGGATATTACACTTTTGCTCAGTACTCCTTTAATGTCACGTTTTATTGAAAACCACAATCTAATGTGAGATATTTGGCTAGGTTTTCTGGTTTTAGAGGTTTTGACTCTGCTGTTCCTCATGTGTGAAGTCCAATGAGTTTTTCTTGCCTTTAGTTCTGATGAAACTGAACCTTTTCTGATGCTAAATTTTTTGTATTTTGCATATCTGCAAAAATTAAAAAGAGTTGAAGATTATCCATTTTCTTAGACTGTGTACTTTTGGAAGTCTGGACAAGTAAGGCATATTTAACATGCAAATATTATACTTGAGATGCTGAAGTAATTTACATTCTGAGACTTTAGTTTAAAAAGAATTGCCTTACATTAAAGAGCAGTTGGGTTGATCATGTGATCAGGTTTATTTTTTACAGATTTATGAGACTAGGATTTTGTTTTGATCTTGTGGTATATAAGAAAATTTCACAACCATCTTTATAATTTGTGGAGCTTTAGCAGCAACATTTGTAAACACAAGGGGGATGTTTTCACTGTTTAGTAGGGGAAGAGCAGATGGTTGGGACTAAGGGAATCACTCCTTCGTGTTTAATAATGCAGCAGGGAAGGAAGTCGCAAGCTAACTTTTCACCAGGAGAGGACCATTGTTCAGAGCATCATGGGATCTCGTAAGCTACAGTGGCGCTCCTTCAGATATGTACCATCTGCGTTGGGGTAAGACACAGCAAAATATCCAATAGTACCCAGAAAATACACTTAGTTTACAAGGATTTCTACACGTGGAAAATAATAGCCATAATAGATGGAAAGCAGCAGTCCAGGACTAGTGTGAAAAAAAAAAATTCCGTAAGACAGGAAAAAGATATAGGCAGCAATTAAATCACAAGAAACCAGATTCAAAAAATCAAGACAGATTTGGANCCGTTACGCTGACCAATTTATGTCCACTTGACATAGGCCAGAGTCATATGAAAAGAAACCCCAACTGAGAAAATACCTTCATAATATTGGGCTGTAGGATAGCCTGTAGAGCAGTGGTTCTGAACCGTCCTAATGCTGTGACCCCTTAATACAGTTCCTCATGGTGAGGTGACCCCCAACCATAAAATTACTTTCATTACTACTACCTCAAACCTGTAATTTTGCTATTGTTGTGAATCTCAATGTAAATGTTTTTGGAGCTAGAGGGTCGGCAAAGGGGTCACCACCCACAGGTTGAGAACTACTTTCTTTATTAGTGATTGATGTGGGAAGGCTCCTCCCATTCTGGGTGGGGCTAACCTTTAAGTGATGTTCCTAGCTTCTGTAAGAAAGCAGTCTGAGCAAGCAAAGAGCAAAGGGAAGAAAGCTGGTAAGCAGCCCCTATCTATAGTATCTGAATCATTGCCTGCCTCCAGGTCTCTGCCCAGTTGGAGTTTCTGTCCTGACTTCATTCAGTGATAGACCATAATATTGAACTGTCATCCTAATAAACCCTTTCCTCCCAATTTTTTTGCTCAAGTTTTTTTTTTATCACAGTAATAGAAACCATAATCCAAATACCGTAATTGCACATATGAAGGATGAATATGGAAGAATTATATTAAAAATGTTTTGTTTTGAGACAAAGATTTATCTTTATTTGGATTTTTGAAAGAAAAGAAATACATTCCATATTCATTTCCCCTTTTATTAAAAAGATTATTTACAGTGTAATCTGAATAGAGCTTCCCCTTCCTCTACTCCTTTCAGACCTCACCTCCACCTCCCCTCCCATCCAGATTCATTCTCTTTCTGTCTCTCATTAGAAAAGAACAGGCTTCTAGGCGATAATAACAAAAAATAACAAAATGAAATAAAATAATATAAAATGAAAATTACCATATGGAAGTTGGACAAGACAAGCTAGTAAAAAATAAAGAGCCACAAGAGAAGGCAAAAGAATCAGAGACCCAAGCATTTGCACATTTAGGGGATTCATAAAAGTACTAAAGTGAAAAGTAGAGTGTGTATGCAGAGGACCTGGTATACTTCCATGTAGGCCCTCTACTTGCTGCTTCAGTCTCTGTGAGCTCATGTAAGCTTTGCTCAGTTGTTTTAGAAGGCTNTGTTCTACTCAGGTCCNCTATACCCTCTGTCTCCGATTCCTTCTGCCTCTTCTTCCATGGAGTTCCCTTAGCTCTGAGGGGAGNGATTTGATGGAGACATCTCATTTAGAGATGTGTTCCAGAGTTTCTCTCTCTCCCTGCATAATATCTAGCTGTAGGTCTCTGTACATGTTCCTGTCTACTGAAGGAGGAAGCCTGATGTGGCTCAATAAGACACTGATCTATGAGTATAGCAGAATATCCTTAGTAGTCATTTTATTGTTTTGTTTTGTTTTGTTTTTCACACCACTAGTATTTGGTTTTACCCTAGGTCTCTAGGTTAACTAAAGTGTGGATCTTGGTCACACACAGTGTTAGGTATGGGTTCCATCTGTGGAGTAGGCCTTATGTCAAATCAGACATTGATTGGTTACTCCCACAAGGTTTATGCCACCATTGCCCTAGCATATTTTGCAGGCAGAACAGATTATAGATCTACAGTTTTGTGGTTGGGTTGGAGTTTACATTTCTCTTTTGGTAGCCTGCAGAGTAACTACCCATGTCAAAAACACTAGAATATAGAGGTAAAGATTTTATGTGTGTACTGGTTTGACCTCTCCNTGTTCAAGGAGTAGTGTGGTGGTTGTCTTCAACAATGGGAACTTGCTGTCAGTTTGTGGAGAGCAACCTTTTGAGTGAGACCAGGTTTTACTATTTGATTGTGGTTGGTCTTGATCTCTCTATGTAGTACCAAGGTAGCCTTGAATTCATAGAAATTCATTCTTGCCTCTGAGTCAGCAGGGATGGAATTAAATGCAGATGCTACCACACCCAGTTTTTTGTTTCAGTTTTTGTTTTTAATGGGGCTGGCAAGGTAGCTCAATAAACAAAGATGCTAAGGACTTGAATCCTTTCCATGGATCCCACATGTTAAAAGGAGAGAATCAATCTCCACAAGTTGTCTTCTGACCACCCATGATCTTCTTCCCAAATAAATAAAATTATAAAATAATATTTAAAATCAATGTTACTTAAAAGTAGTTTGAAAATATTCACCTAATGGTTATGCATTAACATTTTGCAGAGAAAAATTCATTATGTGATTTATCATGTATTTAGTATAATATTATAAGATAGAACATTAATAACATATATTATTATTTTTATTAGCTGTTAATATATGAGAGAAAAGTTGAAGAGATATGGTACAGTTCTAAGGATTATAGGTTTTGTTGTGGTTGATTTATAGTGCAATCAATTTTCTCTATTGATGACCACTAATCCTTCTCAGAACAGGCTCAAATTCAATCTTAAAGGAAAATGTAACTCAACCAACAGTTTGATGATCATATCAGTCCAGATGCCGAATATAAAATTCTGCAAGACATGCTTTTAAGTCAGCAGTGTTAAGACTACAAGGAAGAATGTAAGCTCAGAATCAAAGACTCAACAGAAAATGTCCTGTAGTAATCAAGTATGGGTCAGTAAAACTTTTATATCTAGGCATATATATATATATATGTATATACATATATATATATATATATAGAGAGAGAGAGAGAAGAGATCATATATACATCTGGATTTAGGCAAGACAACAGCTATAGAAATCATCTTAAGAATTTTATGAGTCATAGTTTTCAAAGGAACTTCATAGTCACTCTCTTCTGTCTACCTTCAATGACTCTACTATTGTCTAGTAATCTTTGGCTTCTTAGATGCACACCTTGTTTTTTTCACTTTATTGGAACATGCCCTTGCATTGACCATTCTTCTTCCTCAGCATCAATATATATCTTTAAAAACAAAATTTTATTTTTGTGGAAATAAAGGCAATAAATAGAGAAAGTCCAACCAGGACAGCTTTTGATTACTAGCCCTGTCAAATAAGATATTGGAGACTTGATTTTTGCATCTGTAAAATGCACAAAGTAAGTCTAGTAGCTATTATATACCCAACATTTCAATCTTTACAAAGCTGTGGTTTTGCCTTTCACAAGATGTGAGCATTCCCCCTTGTCTTTGTGGTCAGTTGGTCATTAGTCAATGAGGACAAATGCGCAGAAGTGATGACAGAGATTCTTGTATTGCCTTTGAACATGATGGAGACAGGCCTCCAGGAGACAGACTTCAGTGAAGCAGCTCAACTTTATTCCAGAGTATAAGGAATATATAAGATTGAGGAGCCTGGGGACAAATCCTATTTCATTAAGTCACAAGGTCCTATCATAAGGCTTTGTATGTGGTAGTAGGGTCCTATAGCAGAGCTCCTAGCAAAAGTCTACCAGCAGTAATCTGTGCCAACATTTAAGCTAAGTATAAATCAGGTATCTATTTTAGAGACAGCTTTCAGTTAATGTCAGTCCTCCGGGCCCAGGGACATTCTCCAGATAAGGGCAGGTAAAAAGCAAGAAGTTTCACTCTGCAGGAAGGGGGTACCATGTCTGAGTTTTGGAAAATGTTGCCAGGCCATGATAGACTGCAACCTCTGACCAGCTAGCAAGGCCTCCCAAAAAATGAGATATTCCTGTAGACTTTAAAGTATTTGTCTAGAATTGATATATGCACCAAATAATTGTAAATGATCTGCAAATACAAATATGTAAGAAGTATTATCTATAAACAACACAAACAGCTGCACATATGTGAAGCCATTGGTGCTGCTGTGATTAATAGACTATATTACTATTCCCAAAAATATCTGGTATTTGGGATATCTATCAAAAGGTTTATGTTCAAATAGAGACTTTCCACTATATAATACTTTGGACTTCTGCATTATAGTGTGCTAAACAGGAGAGAATAAAATGAGAGAACTTATATTATCTGTTAACTGGGTCAAGGACTCTTCCAAAATACTTGAAACATTTCTCATTGTCCTTTTCCTTCCATGAGCACAGGGAGGCAAAACTGCAGAAACACAATGGGGATTATTTCTGTTAATCATTAGACAGATTAATATAGGTTAATTGCCGATTAACATTGGAATTGTATCAACTCAATACACTGCAAAGAAGAAATGTAAAGCAGATTAATGTTAAATATCCTAGGGATGTAGTTTATATCTCTGCTCCTATTCACTATGTATTCATTTATGTAAATTATAAAAATAATAATTGTATCAGATGTCTTAACTTTTTTACTTTAAAATGTACATTTCTTTACTGATGTGGGTATAGTGCAAATTTAACCCCCAAGAAGCAATGTTATAGATGAACAAATTCTACTTATCTTTTACAGAACTCTCCTTTGCTTTAAAGAAGTAATTTTGGGCTGGTGGTGGTAGAGCATGCCTTTAATCCCACATGGGCAGCAGAAGCAAGTGGATCTCTCTGAGACCCAGGACATGCAGGACTACAATAGAAAGATTCAGTCTCAAAAAGAAAAAAAAATAATAGTAATAAATGGAGAGTAATATGTTAGGACACAAGTTTGTCTCAAAAATAAAAATTAGATAGCATAAACAGGTCTAAGATTTATTAACTAAAATTATTTAATTAATTCATTGACTAGATTATGGAATTCATTTGGTGCTTTAAATACATAATTACATATTTCATGTTTTAGAGAGTTGTTGTGTTTCTTTGCCCCCAATGTAGCAGACTGTGATGTGAATGACTACATTTAGGAATGCTTTTGAAAATTAGAAGGTAACTAATTCGTTGAAGTGTGTTTATTTTCTTGAAATGAACAATATGAAAGGGAACACATTTGCATAGCATCTCTATCTAATCTATTTAAAGAAGATAAGTGTCTAAGAAGTAAATATATAACCAGAAATAAAAGGATTGTACAAGGATAAGGCTCTCTTTCTGTTATTAGTGATATATATGTTTTATGAACATGAGCTTTTAAAATATTTTGTTCATTAAATGTTGTGAAAAGAAGCTAGTTGCTGAACTCTGTTGTGTTTGAAATATTATAACCTGGGGCTGCGGGTTTGCACATTAGCTATGCTTAAAGTACGCTTGTTACTATTTGGCACCGTCAGTTCTAATGCAGCTTTTGTTGGCTTTAAACACTGAAACAAATAGAAAACAATCAGGCTCCAGTGGCTTAGAAACCTGGATGGCAGCCCAGCTCTCATTTATTAGGACCCTGGGAAAATAAATTTAAAAGGGGAACATTTTCAAGTCTGCTTTCAGGTTACATTTAACAAGTAAGTCTCCCAAGGATCTCCATGCCCTTTCTACATGCATTTATTCTACTAGCTATAACATAAACAGTAGTAGGAACTACTACTGCTGGAATGCCTGTCAAATTGTTTGGGACCTAAATATCACACCAGTANTTACAGTGGAAATCATAGGGTTTGAACCACATGAGAAGCTTCAATTGTGTATGAAGTTTCCCAGGATTCACCATTAGAAATCTTTGTATTTTTTTAAATTTATATCCTCTGGCCTACTTGAAATTTATTCTGAGAAGTCAATTTTATTCAGTTGAAGGTAGTGGTTAGACTAGTAAAATATGCAAATGCCTTAAAATAGTTTCAAAATTATATTATTACTATCATTATTATTTTAGTAGTAGTAGTCCTGCTTGGGATTAATTTTTCACAATGTATAGCACAGGTTGGCCATGAACACATGGCAGTTTTCCTTCCTCAACTACAGAACGGATGGAATGATAAATCACAAGGATGAATCATCATATTTGGCTTAAGTATTGTTTAATTCTTAGATTATATCCTTAGTTATGTGAACATATGATGTGCTTTATCTTTTCATTTTATGTGTTGTTTTTGGGAAAATGGCTNATGAGGAGGTAGGAATGTTGGGCAAAGGAATTGCAAGAATAAGCTATTGTGCACTAGATTACATGACTGTGGATCTTCCTCTGTGTCCTTCAGATCCTGTATTATGATTGCCATATTTGGATTTTAAGACATAAAACAAGTAGTCTAAATTAAATTGAAAAGGGAGATATAAGTGTGATATGTTGCCATTTCTTTCAGTAATTCTCATAAATGTGTGCTAATATTCACCGATGATATTTTTAAATTTTTCATTTATCAAGAAGGAGGTAACATATTTTCCATTCCTGAGAGAATTATAAAAATTGCTAAACAAATATTGAGTAGTAAAACTAGTAATGCATGATTCCTCTATCCATTAGTGGATATGAAAAGATCATATCAAAGATTGCTTGTGTTATTTTCTTTCTTTCTTTTTTCTTTTTGATTTTCGAGACAGGGTTTCTCTGCGTAGCTTTGGTGCCTTTACTGGAACTCATTCAGTAGCCCAGGCTGGCCTCGAACTCACAGAGATCCGCCTGCCTCTGCCTCCCAAGTGCTGGGATTAAAGGCGTGAACCACCACTGCCTGGCTATTTTCTTATCCTAAAGTAAATGTAGCTACTATTTAAAGCATTTGCTTTAGGATTTCTCTTGGGGTAATTACTTGACATATTTGCCTTCAAGATATTTATTTAATCATTTGAAAAATTAATATGCAATTTTGGTATAATTAATACTTTTTCTTTTGGCTTATGTATGTATTTTTATTAGTTTATTCATTCAAAATTTGGACAACAAGGTCTAATTATGAATACTCTTTATTTTGAGACAGTGTCTCAATGTTTAACCATAGTGGGACTGGAACTCATTATGTAAATCATGGTTGGTTCAAATCACAGAGATCTTCCTCCTTCTGCCTCAAGTGTGGGAATTAAAGAATTAAAGTTTGCAACCACTCTGCCATCTTATGAATCATATTACCCCATCTAGATCTGAGTTTATCACTAAGTGAAAATTCAAAATCAAGTGTGGAATATTTTCAGTTAAATTAGGACCATCAATGATACATTTATTTATTTTGTTGATAATTTGTTGAATATATATATATATATTCAATTAATATACATTAAACTATCATGGAATATATATATATATATACATATATATAGTAATTGAGTTGATCTATAAATTGTATTTAATATATAAAAATGGGTGAAGTTGCCCATTTACCTTCATTCATAAAAATGTTACAAGTAATAAACATATTCATCAATCAGCCCACTAAATTCTTCATGTTGTTTTCTGTATGGGTGATTGTTTACAGGACTGAACATTAGACTTCCTCCTAATATTTCAGTTATGCAGGCAGTGTTGCAATGTCTAGGAATCCATTTCATGTTGTTGTACACATAGGGCATTTTAGAAAGAAAAATAATTTTGGGGGTTTCTGATTGTGAAGGCTGAAGAGTCAAGCCTGGGTGGCTGTACCTGATGAGGGCCTAATGCTGCATTACAACCTGACTCATACCATCATTTTATTAAAGAGATCACGAGTAAAAATTTTGTTATGTGGAGCAGGGATCACATGGCAGCAGAGGAAGCAAGAGAGCAAACAGATGAAACTAAACTCACTTTGTAGCAAACCATTACCACAGTCGCTAACATTAGTCTGTGAAAGCCATAACATACAGGCAAAGCATCCATTCTTTTGAAGATTCCCCCTTCTGTTTTGCTTTGAGGATCTAAGTCTCAGCATAGAAATATTTAGAAGAGTAACCACATCNAAATTCTCTATGCTGTACAGCAGATCTCTAGAATTTGATCTGCCTATACAGCTGAAACATTTTAGCTGTTCAATAAAACTTAGCCTAACCACAAGACATATGCTAGTCAAACATGTCATCCAGGCTCAGGGCAGTTCAAACAAGAGGGCCATGAGCTTGAGGGTAGCTTGTGTAACACAGTAAGTTCCAAACCGTCCTGGAAAAAATAACAGGACTTTCTGTCTGTTTCTGTTTCTGTGTATGTCTCCTCTCTCATACACATACACAAGTAATAGTAATGATAATTATTATTAAATTGGAATAATATATGCTTTTGCATGTTAAATGCCTTTTAATTATCTATTTAATATATTCTTAATATATAAATTAGAATAGATGAAGAAAAGTTTCCTTTGTATATTAAATGTAGCCTTCTATTGTCCAATGTTCTTGTGATATACTAGATAGTGATATGATTTTTTTGAGATGGAAGAGAAGAAAAAATAATTCATACAACTTTTTTTATATAATAGCACAAGATTTCTGATAGACTAAAAATTACTGTATAGAAGAAGTATTTCAATACTGGAGGCTTGTAAAGCTTTCAAATCTATATGGTACTTGCAAGGTTAGGTACAATTGCAAATTAATCTAAGTCAGCCTAACACTACAGTCATGCTATGCAATTTATATATAACTGTATTACATTGATGCTGATGCACCTGCCTGAGATATGTACATACATCAACAAGTGTTTATTAATACAAATCTGTATATAATGTACAAATCAATCTCTTTACTAATCAATTTTATCTGCATCTTTTCTGAGTGCATTATCTATGTAATGCTGGTATTTTAGTTTCCTACTCTCCAGAGATTGCAAGATAGTGGGGAAACAAATTATCAAAGCAATTAAAATGTTTTCATACCTACAAGAGCTAGAAATCTGTGCTTTTAAAATTAATTATTAGTTTCAACTCTTGAAATGAAGACACAGCTCCAGGTACTCAATCAANCTGTTAGAATGTGCTATTTTAAATCATAATGAAAGACCTTTTTTGTCATAAGTGTGTCTTAATATGTGAAGCTATCAGAAAGATTTATTGGACTTCAATTAAAAAACATAAAAGCAGCAAGGGTGATTAGACACTTTTTTTCTTCTCTTTGATAATAACAGAGCACACATAATCACAATCTGCTGAAAACTCAAATAGTATGTCATCTAATAAGTTTATATTTCTTAAAGCCATCTCTCCGTGGGCTATATGCTTTGGAAAGGGATATATGTAAGACTAGATGAACTCTAAACATTTACCATAAAATATTTGATGAGATAGGTTTCTTAGTGATATAAAATCAGTGATGCAGTTTCTTAGTGAGATACAATTAGTGATGCTGGGTTTGTTTGTGTGTTTGTTTGTTTGTTTATTTGTTTGTAATACTACCTTAGTTATTTTCCAGAAAATTGCCATCCTACCCTGTGTGTGTCTATGATGGGTTCCTTGTAACTTTATCGTAACTTTACTCATTCAAAAAAACAAGACTTAACACTGACACTAGTAGATATCCATTGCTAGAATTTTTTCTTACATTGAAACCTTTATGTCCTTACGAGCAACAATCAAACAAAACAAGAAGTTACGCACCAGATTACCATTCTAAAAAAGCTTTCCTTTCAGTTTCAGACTGGATTTTATCTCAGTTACAAACTCTCACATGTTCCCATTTGTCAAAAAACATATCAGAGACCTCAAGACTTATGGCATCATGGAGAGTCAGTACATACTCAAGTTGTTATCAGAGGGTGAAATCTCTGAAGTTCCTAATGCTCATAGTATTTATGATGTTTAATCAATCTTTATTTCTGCATTTCCTCCAAATTATTCATTCTATAGATATAGTCTACTACTACAAAAGAAAGAGTTTCTTGGAGCCTTCCTACAGAGGCAAAATCCAATTAATAAAAAGTTCCCTTCCAAATAAGTGTGAAGAGATAGAGGAAATTGACTCTGTCCTGTGTTTTTATTACTTAAAACTATTAGAGTCTGTTTTTTCATCATCCAGAAAATACTCACTTATGCTTAAAATGCTCAAAACTCACTGTTCTAGGTACTGATACAATAGAATAAATAATTTCTAGATCTTCATTCAATAAATTCATATACTATCCCTTACCTTTGTACTTTATTCATTTATACATATATATGTAAGTATCCACTTATATATGTGCATTTTAATCAATGATGTTATAAGTATTGCTCTAGATCCTCTATAATATCAAAAGAATTGTCCAATCTCTTTGCTGTCTTTGACATAACAAATTATTCCCAACCCTTAGGTGCTGTGGGATGTCTTTCTGTATGCTGTGAATATGTATTGTTCTGATTGGTTGATAAATAAAGATGTTTGGCCAATGGTGAGGCAGAATAAGGTTAGGCGGTACATTCCAACTGGAGAGAGAGAGGAAGAAAAAAGGAGATCTGGGGAGACGCTGCTAGCTGCAGCCTGGAAAAAGAAAATGTAAAAGTGCCAGTAAACCACAAGCCACGTGGCAAAGTATAGGTTTATAGAAATGGGCTAATTTACCTGGCGGTGGTGGAGCACTCTTTTAATCCCAGGACTCAGGAGGCAGAGGCAGGCGGATCTCTGTGAGTTCGAGGCCAGCCTGGGCTACTGAGTGAGTTCCAGGAAAGGTGCCAAAGCTACACAGAGAAACC
>LZPO01036438.1:0-18860 GCA_001675575.1 Neotoma lepida | reverse complement strand
ACAAGGTTTCTCTGTCAAATAGTTTTTAAGCTGTAAGTTTCTAGGGTTGCTACCACTAAGCAAAACATCATGCTGTAAAAAAGAAATGTGTGCTTATTTTATTTTTCCATGATCTTATAAAATTGAAAGCTGACATTTCTCCCAATTTCTTCCAAACAGAATAATATATATTTTAAGAGCACAATGTACACATTAACAAAGTAGATAGAATTACACAAGATTAAGAAATTGAGGCTGAACGGAATTCTTCCATATAAGAAGTTTATTACTTTATAATATAAATTAAATTCCAAGTAAATATTTTTCATGTTTTAGGAAACATGATGCCTGTTAGGGATGTATTTAAATAATCATAAAAGCTTTTGGAGTGCATTTTTGGGAATTGTTAATTGGATGTCTGGTAGATGGAAAGGAAATAACTGAACATGGAAATGTTCCTCTTTTCAAGTCAACTAGTTAACAAAATGTTATCGAAATTCCCTACAGTGAGACAAAAATATAAAGTCAAGAAAATAAACCATTAACTGAGACTCAAGCCCAGTAATATAAAGGCCAGGATATTTGTGCTTTAAATCACTATAGACAAATTGTAATAAACGCCCTAAAAAAAGTTATTCACAGACAGTAATGCCACAGGAGTTGTGTAAGTGACTCTTCTGCTGGCAGAGCTCTGAGCAGGGCTCTGGAGCCTCCTCAGAAGGGAGGCTGCTTCACCCAAGGCCACATCCAACGATGGTCAGTGAAGGGTGAAGGGAACCAGACTTGATTTGACTGAAGATGTTACCTCTCTTGAGGCTACTGCAGTCCTGGCTCTTTCCCATGCAGTGTCCTGAAATTGTGTCACTTTTCTTTCAGGTCAATTCTCACTTCCCAAGCCTATATAAGTGGTCCTATCTAGAACATTCTCCGGTAAGCCAGACATATGCCCTGCTTTGCTTATGAAGTTCCTTCCTGAGGTAGTAATTTAGTATGCTTTTAGAATAGCATTCAGTTCATAGATAATTTTGTAAAATGTAAGTTGAAAAATCAACAAATAACTTGACTACTTAAGGAGAAATAAAGGACATCTATTTGTGATGGAGAAACCCAGAGTTGAATACACAGGAAGTAAGAACACAGGAAGCCACACAAGAGATAGAATCCTATTCTGACACAAGAGCATATAACTGCTACCAGGTAGGTACTAGCCTTGAACCTGAAATCAAAAACAAGAACTTCTCAACAGCAAAAGGATGCAGGAACCTCCTTTGTTGGTGAAAGCTGAGGAAGAGGAAACATAAGGTAGTATGTGAACTGGTTCTAACATTTCAGATAACATTTGAAATTTCTGAAGTTGAAGTGGTAGCATTATACTATGGGAGAGTAAAATTCTCTGTGATAAACACAGTGGGATCCTAAAATTACTTTCAAACCGTTTTCTGTAAGCCTCAGCAATGGATACAAAAAGACTGGACAGAATGTACAAGATGGGGAAAACATCTTTTGCTTCTTCTGTAAGCTGAGATGTTCCAATAACTGTAGCAAGAAGGCACAAAGCGAAGCTTGGGATCATTTTCCATCTCCTCCAGAGAAACAGGGTAACAGTCTCATAGAGGCTGTGGGAAAGCTGGCAATTCTGTCAATTCAGGACACAAAAGGAAGTCTAAACATTGCTAGGGCTGGAACAGAAAAATTCTCCGCACCAGGGATGGGGTAAGAAAACATCCTGAGACTTCACTATTTCAAGATGCCATCACTGAGTAGTCAGAATCCATGTGAGATTCTCTATCTGCCCATGACTGAGAAGTGACTCTGAACCAGGACAACGAGAAGCCCAGGCCCCTGAACCCTGGGCACACAAGTACTCAGTGAAAGACTAGCAGTCTATGACTGCAGAGGGGGTTCCGGAGTACTGAGCCTCTCTGAAAGACAACACCCAAGCAGTCTACAAAGAGAGAAGACTGAGAATAGTTGACAAAACAGCACCCATTCAAGTAAAAGGTAAAGACTGAGAGGGTCAGAGAGTTACAGTTCACAGAGAATAACCAAAACAGTAGAAAAATAAAGTTCTGCTAATCTCTAAACCAGGTGACTTGGTTTCTGACACTAAAACCTGGCACAAAAAGAATAGAATACATTTCAGGCATCAATGCTACTAAGATGCTACTACCATCATATCCACAATTTCATTTTCAAAATTACAATGTATTCAAAGCAGCAGAAAAGAAAACACAAAAACAAAACAGAGATAAGCTAATAGAACCAGGATCTTAAGCAAATCTGATTCTAGAACTATCTAGGAATCTAAAGCAAGCACTATTAACATCTGTAAGAATTAAAACATGGCAAGACAGCCAGCATGTATGAGCAAAGGAATATTACAAAAGAAGCAAAAGTATGTAAATCTCAAACAACAGTAGAAATGAAGACTACAGTAAAAAGAGACGATATGCTTTCAATAGATGACTCAACCGAGTTAAGTAAGCCAGGTGAGGAATCAGTGACTTTGAACACTTGCATGCTTCCTGTAGTATTGCTGACAAAAGCCATACGAAACTCACCTAAGTGTTTATCAACAGGTGAATGCATACAGAAGAGGTGGTATTTAGACCACATCTAGAATACATACTATTCTGTCACTACCTGTCCTCTGCAACTAACATGGACAGGCTTGGAAGACAATATGCAACATGAGATAAATCATGTACAGAATAAGTACTGTGTGATCTCACACATACAAAGAATCTAAAGAACTCAGTCTCATTGAAATTGTGAGTTGAATATGGTTACAAAAGCCGGAGATGGGGGAGGAAGAGGGAGGATGGAGAATTTTTCAAGTGATACAGCATTACATACATACTAGAAAGTGGTTAAGTTCTAATTGCACAATATGGTGATTTTAGTTAATAATAAAGCAACATACACACCACATTTTTAATAGTTAAAAGATATGATATTAAGTATTTTATCACACAGGAATTCAAGAGATTTGGGACAGTAAAAACTAATCTCTTATGGTGTTGCTAAATAATGTGTCCAAAGATACCTGAACCACAGCCTCTGGAGCCTACAGATAGGCCAGGTATCATGTCAAAAGTGTCTTTGAGGTCAAATTAAGAGTATGTACATTAAGACAGGGAGAGTACCCTGTAGGTGTGCTCAGTCTAAACACATGGACTACTGGATACCCCTGTGGTTCCAGAATAAGCACTGAGAAGGAAGAAAGCAGGACAGAGGAGTCAGAAGAGGAACAACAGCAGTCCAAATGAGAAGCACCTGACAAACTATACTGGTTCTGAGTATAGCAAGCTACATGCAGGGAAAAGGGAACATGCTGAGTGCCAAGTACAGCCTGGACAGACAACAAGGAAAGTAACAAGTCCATGAGTCCTATATGATAAGAGTTGAATTTGTTTACAGTCTCAGATAATCTAGAAGTAGATCCCAGTCTCCATAAGAATGTGGTCCAGCTATGAGGCTAGTCTCAGTGTGTCAGGCTTGAAGCCTGCAGAACTGAGGGAATTAATAAACAGATGTTGTCACAGAGTACTAGATTTCTGCAAATTTGATGTGGCCACAACACAAAACTAAGGAAATGAAAGACAGGGCAAAAGAAATATGTGATCATCAGTTAAGAACTTCCCCCACACAGTAAAAGTTACTAAAAGCACACATCCAAGAGACATAAAACACCTTGTGTAATTTTAATAGCAAATAACCCAAATTCGTCATAATAAACTATTATAATGCAGATTATAAGAAGTCTGAGGAAAGCAGAGACTAAAGGTTCACTTCAAACAAAGAATGGCATTCTCTTCAGAATAACCCTGCAAGCCAGAAGACATGAAATAAAGTATATTTCAAATCCATTTCCAAAACATCAAAGTCAACAACTCTCTACCAGTCAGAAAGTCACTAGGCAATGAAAGGAAAACCAGGGGCTTTCAAACCAGCAAGTGTTGAGGAAATATCTGAAGTTTGAACTGTTGAGGAAGTTCTTCCAGTACAGAGAATGATTCCCGACAAAACCCTAGATTTATGTAAGTTAAGAATGCTGGAAATAATAAATACTAGTAAACTGACTGTCTTGGACAAAACAATAGCAACATACTGCTCCTTTTGATTGATCTATCATTTTAATTTTATTTTATTTGCATGCTGGGGATTGAATCCCACAGCAGAATGCATGCTTGGTAAGTGCTATACCACTTTGCCACAATTTAGCTCCATCAAACTATTACAAGGAAGATGCATGATGATCAAAGGTTGCAAGAACAGTCTGCTGTGAATCATTATTAGAAAATAATACTACACAACTGTGCTGGTTCAAAACTCCAACATAAAAACCTTAAATATTTAAAATTGAAGGAAATAATAAAACAACAATGGAGAGAAACTGGAGAAAGGAAAAGAAACTCCACTAATCCAACACAAGTACTAGAAGGAAGAAAATTAAAGAGAAATCCTAACTCAGAACACCATCAAAGACATGGAAGCTATTTTTAAAGGCATATTAAAAAGTTCAAGATTGTTACAATAAAAACCACAAGATCTCAATGCATGACAGACAGCACTGATGAACGGTAATATTCATTAGTAGATACTAATGCTCTACAAGCCTAAAGGATTAATATAGCCATAAGGGAAATATCACCAATTTTGTTTTAAGAAATAGATAAAACAAATTTTGAACCACTGTACCTAAGAGCAAATCTCAGAGTTTACCCAGCTTTTTTCCGAAAACTACATCAAATAGATCAGGGACCTTGCCATCAATGGGGAAGATATAGGACTTTTAGGGGGAAAAGTAAGAGTACAAGACATTGGGGTTGATAAAGATAATTTAATTATTATAGAAGTCATAAATCACAAAAGAAATGACATGCTTTTGAGGCAATGAACTTTACGGAAACTAGAAAGTTCTTGCTCTTAACGGTCTATAGAATGAAGCAATGGAATGTCTGTAGCTGGCAAAAGACATCTATGCAGAGTATACTAGTAACTCCTACATATTATAAGAAAAAATCCATTTTAAGACAGAGGAAAAGAGTTCAATGACCCATAAAAACAGGCAAAAACACTCGGCAGGCAACAATAAACAAACAAGATATAATTATCTCACCATTATAAAACGTGACAACAGCAAGAACTGACAAATGTAAAGCAGGGGATGTTTCATACATTGCCCAGAAAGTGCAATGACAGCCACTCTGCAAAACGGCTCAGGATTTTCTCATAATCTTAAGCATTTACTTACTATCCTACCAGCAATTTTATTCTTAATTGTTTACTCGACAGAAATATAAAGAAATGTATTGGGAATCCTAAGACTTAGGATTTTCTAAATCATTATTTGTAACATGCCAAAATTGGAAAAACTTCAATGTCTGTATCATTGAGTAAATAGATAACCTCATTGTGAGTCACAAAATGGAATAATACTTAGTACTAAATAGGAAAAGAATAGTCACAAACAAAGAGACAAATGAATCAACAAATCAGTAAGCCAAGTGAAAGAATGACAAAACCCAGGACATATCGTATGATCCCATCCTTTCAAACCTTTGAATGTCAACTCTAAGCATCTAAGGAAAAGCATCTAAGTGTTTACTGGTGGCAGGGATGGGGTAAATTACACAGAGGAATGTGGAAATTTCTGAGGTGACAAGTATATTTTCTTTCATCCTAATTTGCAGTGTGGTTTTACCAGACTATAAACTAGAAAAACTCATTAAAATGTGCATTCTGATCATTTTTATTTAGTTTCAGCAACATAAACAAATGATCTCAATGAAGCTGAAATGAAAATTAACTTGAGAAAAATAAAGACACAGTTATTAAACTCCTTAAAACTGAATAAAATCAGAAACATATTAAGACTTATACAAAGCAAAATAAGAATCATTGCTAAGAACCATTAGTTTAAGAAAAACTAAAATTCTGAAAGGAATATTTAATGTTCACAGTTTGGAAATGAAAACACGGAAAGAGGACTGAAGGTCCAGCACACTGCAGAACAATCTCTAAAAACTCAGTTCTATGGGAAAATGCACACTTGTTTCTAACATTGGTGTTTGAACTCTGATTCTAAAGTACTAAGAGAATACAGAGCATGGCGAACTCTGACCCAAAGACCTCCCTCAGGGCCCTTCCTGCCGTTATTAACCCTAAAGATATTTTGTCAGCTTAGGAGAAGGCGCAGATAGAGCAGAGCTGAGGGTCACACTCAAATTAAGAATATAAGGACATGACTGGTGACACAAGTGGAGGATCATGGGACAAAGAAGTCCTCGAATGAGGGATGGCCATCTTCTTATCCCTGCTTTTGTCAAAAAGCCATTCCAGCTGGTTAGGAAACTCAATAGAGAGAGTGGGGAAATGTAATAAGCAAATACTTATACAACACAAGAGGCAACCACAGGCAAAAAAACAATATCGTGAATTTCATCAAGTATATATCTTCTATTGATCCAAACAGGCCATATTGATAATGAAAATGACAAAAAACCAAAAACCCTGCGAAATGGCCAAGATGAGAGTGGACCGGCACTCTATTTTCAGCTGCCGAGTCCGTCAATTCCGTCCGACAAATGCACAGAGAAATCACTTGGCACAGTCTAGTCACAGGAGACAGAAAAGCTAGCTGGGCAGCAGTTCCACTGTAATCTTTTATTTGCCTAACAGATATGCACAGTAGCGCACAGTAGCCCAGCATGTACTCAGACAATAATAGATACCCATACTGTCGTTTACATAAAAGCATTATTTGAATAGATAAGAACTGGGAAATTATAAATGTTTATAAACTTCATAATGAGGGGCAGTACATTCTATGAGTCATCACTTACCACAATAAACAAAGGAAGTGTTGGCTATGTGAGGTCCACTGATACATATTACATAAAATTACACACTTATTTTCAAAGCTAATGGTTTAAAGTGCTATCACTCAGAGATGATCAATTTCTACCATGCTATCTTTACACATTTGAACTATTATTGGAAATGATAGTATGTGCTATACTACAAAGAATTAAAAGCTCTGTAAGCAGTTTTAATCAAGACCACTCAATTTGCATTTGATAACACTGACTTTTAGTAATTTCGCCATGTACCATTGTTAGGCAGTTACAAATATATTAAGAGTATGTAGCTAATTGACATTCCCAAGAATGTTTACTTTATGTGTACTGTGTCTTAAAAAGGGAGAGCAAAACTGGTAAAAGAAACAAATCACTATGCATACCTCATGTTCTCAGCTGAATCCTCTGGCATTGGGGCTACAGTTTGTACAGCTGGAAGATTTTTGCTGGTAGCACCATTCACAAAACTGGAAGAGGAGGAAGAGGAGGAGGACCCTGAATCCACAGCACCTGTTCCCAAAATAGTAATTTTAGTTTTAAATATAAATTTATTTAGAAAAATAACTATTATTTCATTTCTATTTGATTTTCAAAGAATAACTCATCAGAATTTCTGAGAATTTGACAATTAAAAATTATTTGGTCATTAGTATACTAATAAATTCCATGATTTAAAGTAATGGATATTACATTAAAATCCAGTTATCTTAATCTAACAAAATTACATGTTACAAATGGGTATAAATAAAAGACATCAACAGATGAAAAAAATCTAGATTAAATGAGGTTGATAAAACAATGCAAATTTAAATGTGAAAATTTTGTCCCCTTTTTTATTGCTATGTTGTAATATTCTTAGACCTCATAAACTAAGGCATAGTTTTCAGAGCACTGGGAGCATAATTTTGTCATCTTGCAGCATTAAATTCTGACTTTGATAAAATGATTGTTTCAGAGGCCCTATTATGAGTACAACAGTACCTGATTTTGAAATAATTAGTTCTCCTCAATAATATGAAGATGCCATTTTTGAGATTTTTCTATAATATGTCATGTGAGCACATCAAAGGACTTGAGGGACATCTAGTGTTCCCAAGTATTATATCTTATGCTAATTTCAACAAAGTGAGCTGCTCACTGGATTTCCACTCTAACGGCTGTACAGTGCCATGTGCCAATATCTAAATTCTACAATGTGCCCAGCATAAATGTTAGCTCACATTTATATCTCTCTATATATGATCAAATATTAAGGAGGAAGTTTGTTGCTTAGTTTTAATTTTTACTATAATATATATTTTATACTATCAAAAAACTTACACTATTATATATCAATCAATACTTTTTAAAATAAAATTATAAGAAGTATAACTTGTCTTATACAAAGACAAAAGGTGATTTAATCTTTTCATTTTACTGCAGTCATAAGAAAAATAAGGACTTTATTTACTAGACATCACTAAGTACAGATTCTACTACACTATTATATTTTTTAAATTGAAAAAATAAACTTACAAATTTTAAAATGCCATTAATGCTGCTCAATGATTGAGAGAAGTATATATGCTTAAGAGAGTGTTCTACTTACTACACCCCATAAATGTGTGGCGCATGATATGTCAGACTCAGGTGGCATGATAAACAAGAGAGATACAGAAAGCACAAAAGGAGCTACAAAATCAAGAGAAATGGGAGAATCTAAGTAATGATAATAAATGGAAAAGTTCAAGGCTATACAGTTTGGAGAACAGAAGACTACTATAGTCAGGGAAGGAAAGTCAGGGATCATCTTGCGTTGTATAAATACCTAAAATGGAATCACAAAGATTTGGGTAAGGATTTATTGAGCTAATAATCAACAGGAACATTTCTGGAAATTTGAGAGACGACAGAGAGAGAGAGAAAGAGACAGAGACAGACACAGACAGAGAGAGGAGAGAGAGACTGATTTTAGTCAGAATTTAAATTGGAATGTTTGATTTCTAGAATCACAGGAATAGTTGGACAATGAATTGGATACAACTATAACCTAAGAATAGAAATTAATTCAGTGTGAGGCAATGGTCCTTATTCATGTGCTCTGTTTACAAAGTTGAGGCTCTTGCACACCATCAAGGTTCTTAGAGAATTCTGCCTTTCCTTGAAGGATTTAGCAAAGGCTACACCTTAGGGTTCAATCCAAAAAATGCATTTTCTAGCCCTAACATGTTTGATGCACCTTCACAGGCTCTGTAATGTTTTCTCACCTGTCACTCTCCAGTATATGAATCAGGTTTTGCTCCCCAAATGTATTCCAACAATCTGATTTTACCTTCAATGTAGACTACGATGTTTTGAGAAAACTCAAAACAAAAACCAGTACTATCTCCTGAAATGGCCACTGTGTCTGTGTCCTAGAACCAGTAACAAGTTGTGAGAAGCCATTGCACACGGTGCAGCACACTAAAGACTAAGCTAACACTAAATGTTCTGGGCTTTTTAGTTGTTGAGAACAAATGGGAAAATGAAGATACAGTAAACGGAGAAAAAAGGATGAAGCTTCACAAAAGTCTATAAGGACGATACCTGTCGTGTTAATCATACTTTTTGGTGTAGCTCCAGGGGCAGCAAATATACTTGAGGTACTGCCTGTTGGCAGCCCACTTCCTGCAGCTGTGGCTCCTACAGTAGTGACAGCTAGACTACCTGGAGGCGGCTTCTTTACAGGCACCACCACACTCCTGCAGAGTAAGACAGAAAACAACACCAAGGCTTGAGATAAAGCCTGTTCCCATGATGCACAGCAAATACACAAAGCCAACAATGTAGTCCAGCTGAGTTCCCTCCCCTCAGTCCTTTCTTCTCCTTCCCTGACCCTCCACACTGTTAACTTGCAAACCTAACATCACTGGTAAAAGGAATACTTAAGCAAACACTGGGAAGTTTATGGCATTAAATATTTATTTGGTAAACACTAGAATAGAATTTGGAGTTTGTAAATCTTTCTTAAAATGACATATGAAATATAACCATAAATCAGAGAAACAAGTGCTCAGGTCAACATATTTTGCACATGCTCAACAAATAATCTTGCAATAAAATGTATACAAAATGTCCACTTCCTTATCATACCATCATGCATGTGAATGGCCATAAAATTAGCACCTGACCCCTGGAACGGTAGCAAGCACCTGTAATTCCATCACATCTGAGGTAAGATAGGAGGTAAAGACAGGCGAATCACTCAGAAGCTCATGCTAGGCAGTCCAGCAGAAACAACACATTCTCCTTCCAGCTTGGGAGGAGAGAACTGACTCCCCCAAAGTCCTCAGATTTCCAGGTGGCATGCACACACAGACATACACACACCACTTTCTAAAAGTTGTCATAAAATTATATATATAAAAACCAACCAAAGAAATATTTGACAGCCAAACTGGAAAATGATGCTGAGAAATGAAGTGAGGGATAAGAAAACACACAAAGGGAATAAAAAAAACTAGTATTTTAGTTCTCTCATTAAAATCATTTTCTATAACACAAGAAAATTCATATAATAGCACACATACATCTAAAGTGCTACTTGACTTTCATGCCTTAACTTTTGAAACATAGAAATTTATTATTTTCTCATATTTTTTCAACACTTCAATAAATTTCTTAACTTTACAGTCTTAAACTCATGATAAACATATGTGGATATTGCTCAATTTTAAAATATGAATTTTCAAAATAAAATCAGTATCTGTATTTCCTTGTTGTAAAGGCTTATTTCTCAAAATTTGTAGCACTTTAAACTTTATTTCATAAATATCTCCGAAGCACCTCTCAACTATGATTGATCTTACAGAAAAAGATTCACAAGATGATTTAAGTTCAAATGCAAAACATGAAAAACAGTGACTGACATCATGAAAATCTTCAATGTATGCTGTCATTTAATGCATGTATATTTTATTATTAATATGCCCATTTATTATTATATACTTATTTTTCTGAACTGTCTTTGTCAGGCTGTCATTTTTACACTCATAAAGGTGAACATGGTTTCGCTTTCAGCAGCGTAGTGTCAATACTTCCACAAAATGAAGAGCCGTACTTGTAACCTGCTTTGTACTTTTAATGAATCACATTCTCAAGTCCAAACTTCTTACCTTTTTGTAACACAAACCTTCTTTTGTTAATTTCTTCAGTAACTATTTCAGTGTTGAAAATTTAAACTTGTAATGATTATTGTTCTTAATGAGCTCTTATAACTTTTTTGAGACTAAAGGTATTATAATCTTTCTTTAAAAAGATTTATTCATTTATTATATAGTGTTCTGTCTGCATGTATGTCTGCATGCCAGAAGAGGGCACCAGATCTCAGTATAGATGGTTGTGAGCCACCACGTGGTTGCTGGGAACTAAACTCAGGACCTCTGGAATAGCAGCCAGTGCTCTATTGTGCCATCACTCCAGCCCAAGGTATTATAATCTTAAATATTATTATTTTGCCATAAAAATTTCTCCACTTTCTCTCTCAGGATACTTTTTCTTCTTTCTAATGATAACAAAGTCAAATGTTTTAGGTTCAATCTTGAAGTCACAACTTTCTGATCATCCAAAACATACATTGTCTTTTTAATCCATTCATGATGTGCCCTTATCTAGTGTCTCCATCTACTTTCCCAAGATGAAGCATGACATCATAAGACGAATACACTATGGAATACCAGAGAACTGAGAGCTGAATTGAACATCTTCAAGCTGTATGGTTCTAATTCCAGTTTCTCATTATCAAAGATGTTAATGCTCACATATAACTTGGGAGCTTAAATGAGGATGCATTCAGAATGACTTGATCAATTATGAGATACCTTAGAACTATTAACAACTGTTATCACTCTCTAAATTCAAAGAATTTCCTAAGTACAGGACCTAAGGTATCTAGTTCCAAACATATAAAGGTAACAAAAAAAGAGAGAAAATATTGATGCATTTGGTTTATCATCAAAACTTCTCTCTACGATTTAGAATAATATGAAGCATACCATGTTATTGGAATCCTAACAAAACAAAACAATTCTTAATTTGAAAATAACTTATCAGTAAAATTATTTCATATTTTTCCTGCATCTCTCACAAATTCTTGTTGATAAAGAAACATAGAGGCTAAGATGATAAAGTGCTTGCTGTGCTAGCATGACGACTTGAGCTGCGACCCCCTGTAGCTATGTACAAAGCCCAGCACAAGAAGGCAAGGCCACATGCTTCTGTAAGCCCAACATCATCAGGGAGGTAGAGATAGGAGGTTTCACGGGGTCTGCTGACCAGCCAGTTTCACCAAATTGGTGAGCTCAAGACCAGTGAGAAACTCTGTCTCAAAAACTCCGATAGAGAAAAATTAAGGAAGGTAACTGACATCGACTTCTAACACACACACACACACATGAAGGACATGGACACATGGTTGGCAATGCTGTAAGATGAGAAATAACAACACAGATTTCTGAATAACACACATCAGTGTCATCACTATCAAATATGGGCAAATTTTCCTATAACAGACTCACTATAAGCATGTAGGGACATTTATCAATAGTATTGTATCCTGTGCAGATCCTAGGAGAAATATCATGAGAAGTAAGTATGAAAATTCTGTATTGAAAGTTTATCAATAAAATGCAAAGATCACAAATGACTGCCTGTTTAAAAAAGCAAAACAAAGTAAAAAAAATTGAATCATTGTGAAACCCTTCAGTGACCCTGCTGTGGAATAATTCTTCTGTACACTGTGAAAATGTGTTGCTCTTATTGTTAATAGAAAGCTGATTGGCTGATAGCTAGGATTTTTGGGGCAGAGAGAATACTGGGAAGAAGGAAGACAGAATCTGAGGAGTCACCAGAAAAGCAGAGAGAACAAGATGATCATGCTGCGTTGAAAGCAGAGAGAACATGATCATGCTGTGTTGAAAGCAGGTACCACCATGTGGCACGGAGTAGATAAGAAATATGGGTTAATTTAAAATATAAGAGTTAGCCAGTAAACAACCTGAACTATCAGCTGAGAATTTACAATTAATATTAAGTCTCCCTGTCAGTTATTTGGGAACTGGCAGGCAGGAAAGAAAAATCTACTTACAAATGGCGCCCAAATGTTTGGCACCTACATCTAAATAAAACCTGAAGGAGTTTGGAAAAAGGTTCTAGACACACAGAAACAGTAGGCATGGCTTCCTAGTCTCATGTCTCTCATGCTGGCCACAATGCTGAGATATGTCTCCTAGCCACTGCCTGCGGACTTGAGCTGCCAGCCTGAGCCCTGTCAGCACTTCATGAGCTAAGCCTCATGGTGGGTTCCCACAGTCTCTCACAGGGGCCATGGTAAGGAGACTTTTCTCCCAGCCACTGCCTGTGAGTTTGAGCTGCCAGCACAAGCTCCATTAGCAGCATAAGGCATGGCAGGTTTGGGGTTTTGTTTGCTCATGCAGACAGAAAAGGTTACAAATACACAATAAAGACAGATCCAGACTGATAAAACCTCTGAATAGGTTATAGTGTGTTTAAAAAATATACATAGGTTTGGGAGAGAAGAGAGAAAGGGTAGAGACAGTCATAGATTAAGAAATAGTTTAAAAATAAAGTCCTTAAAAAAGGAATAGAGCAAAAAGATATAATAAAGCACGTAAAGATGGAAAATACAGAGCCTGGATTCTATGTTATTGTGTTGTCTTTAGATTTTCTGATCGTTAATAAAGAAACAGACACTGGATTATAAAAATTGCTGGATTAAACTAACCTGTATTTTTTAAATAATAACCTATATTTTTTAAATAATAACCTATATTTTTTAAAAAGTCTTGACTTCAAAGTGGAAGTCAAAATATATGTTACTTTGGGAGAGAAGTTATGCTTTTATTTCAACAGGAAATGAGAAGCTGAAAATTCATTCGGGTTTAAATTAAATCAGGTTTGATTGGTGAAGACCCCCTGAAATCCTGGTTACAGACAAAAGAGATGGCCTAGGTGATCCAGCATCCAAAGCAGCTTCAAGGCTGCTGGCTGAGATGATCCAGCCTCACAGGATACTCCAGTCAAGGCTTAACAATTATCCCGATTTTCTCAAGGTTCCCCCAAAGATACCAGCACCCACAGACATAGGAAGTAGTCTAGAAAACGACACCCACATTCCCCAAAAATGGGGTATTTGTGGGTTTTGGTTATTCAATGGATTTATGGATGTTTGTCATTGTTTAGGGGGTTGGTTAAAAGTTCTTATTGGACATAGTCAGAAAAAAAGCTAAACAAAGGAGTTACATTCAAGGATTTCTTTCTGAAGGAAAAAAAGGGGATATAATATAGAAATGATGAAAAAAGGGTAGATTATTGAATCTACTTTAATCCAAAAAAACAACTATTAATCTCAAAATATTTCACATTGGTATGGTTTTTGGTTGATATAAATTTAAAGTTTTTTTTTATATATACTGTATATATGTTTCTACTCTTGTTTGGGGTAGTGTGTTATACTGCTCATTTAAAAATACAATGTATCATTAAGAAATAAATACAGGTTAGTAGTTAGTCATCTATAATAATCAAACTTGTCATATTAGGTATGTTTTCAAGGTTAAACATATATTTGGATGGATAGATGGTCTTCAAACACTTCAAAGACCTACAGAATCTGGTATTTAAAAAGTTTTAAAAACATAAGGCTTTTCTTGACAGTGAGACACATCTGCTCCTGGCAGCACCAATTTACTTCAAAAAAGAAGATGGGTATTGAAGAAATTCCATATGGAGTTTTTTTCTTTAATTTACTTTCTTTATGGCCAAAGCTAGCTATTTGGGCAAAGAAACTGCCCTTGCCTCAATTGCTGACAGTATACTATCCAAAAGGACCAGCAGGACACAAAAGAAGGCGACAATCAAACTTTGCCAAGACAAGGTAGTACAGTCCTTTAAAATTCCCTGCTTCTCAAAAATATCTGTCAGATACTAGGCCTGTAGGCCAAAGTTAGATGCCCCATGTTATGTAAGAACCAGGGTGACTGTCCAGGCAGCCAGATGTCCCTGTCATTAGGTACCATTTCACCCTTCTAGTGTCTTTCATGGAGTTGAAGACTAAATAATTAGACTTAAGGTTTTCCTTAGTTATGAGAGAAAGGTAAATAGATATGAAACTTTAGACTCACAAAAATAGATAATAAAATATTTTCTCTGATTTTGCCCAATACAAATGGATTGAATATTATAAAACAATTCTTACTTGATTGTTTGTTGTATATAATTTCACTATGTTAAAATTAAAACTTTCCTTTTTTATTTAGACAAAAAGGGAGAAATGCTGTGGAATAATAATTTTGTACACTGTGAAAATATGTTGCTCTCATTGTTAATAAAAAGCTGATTGGCTGACAGCTAGGCAAGATTTTGGGGGCAGAGAGAACGCTGACAAGGAGGAGGATCAAATCTGAGGAGTCATGAGAATCACAGAGAGAAGCAAGATGATCGCACCATGTTGAAAGAAGGTACTGCCACATGGCAGAGTGTAGATAAGAAATATGGGTTAATTGAAAATATAAGAGTTAGCTAGTAACCAGCCTGAGCTATCGGCAGAGCATTTACAATTAATAGTAAGTCTCCTTATTGGTTATTTGGAAACTGGTGGGCGGGAAAGAAAAGTTCACCTACAGACCCCATTGGGTTTGGTGAAGCACAGTGATGGAGAGCACACCTCTAAGTGTTCTAACCTAGGTTAGAGGTCAAGATCTGAAAACTGCTGGCTCTGTGGGATGGAGCTTCTGAGTCTGCATTTCTCTTCACTGTTACAATGAGATTCCCAATGGTTTGTACTGCATAAGGTTGCTGTCAAAGTGCTTGGTACAGCACCTGCATATTACAGATTATCACTGCACTTTAAGCTATTGATATTACCCTGGAACCTTCAGAAGTGCTGATGCAGGTCAACTCTACATCAGCAATAGTACCCAGACTGAAAGAAGCTATAATCCTGTGACATTCTGCCCTTGTTGTCCTTCTAAGTGAAAACCTATGGGCAGTGTCTGAGGCTTCATATTTTAACAGTAACAACAAATACTCTCATATCTAAAAGAAACTCTTATGATACGATATAAAGATAAAGTCTTATGAAGCCTGAGAAGACTACAAAAAAAATGGAAAACATGTAGTAACTTTTAAAACATCTAAAGACATGTAATAAAAGGAAACTTCCATGTATCTGAAAATATCAAGTTAGGGCCAGCAGCACCAAGAAATCTCTGTAATACTTATCAACTAATTTCCAGTGACAGGTGTACTCAAATTGTTAAGATGACCACGGGACAAGGATTCAACTGATTTTAACCGTAAGGTGAGTTTGACTGATTTCCCAGATACTTTTCTTCATGAGTTTTTGTATCTTTATGAGGAATCTTCACACTGAGTTCCATGGTCAATATTCCAGTCTGCACTCCTACTGACAGTGAATAAGGGTTTCCTTACCCTCACATGCTTACCAGCATTTGTTGACATTTGATTTCTTGGTAATAGTCATTCTGACTAGGGTGAGAAGGAATCTCAAGGTAGTTTTATTCTGCAGTTCAATGATGGCTAAAGATGCTGAACACTTTTAAAAGCTGTTTTTTCATCATTTGTAATTCATTTGAGAATTCCTCATTTTTATCTGTAGGCCACTTTTTGATTGGTTGGTTTTCTTAAGAAAAATTTTCCTTTTATTATTAATCCTCTGATTGATGTATAGCTGGCAAAGATTTCTCCCTTTCATTCAAAATAGCAAATGACTATTTTGTAAATATTTTTGTACTTTATAAAGTCTTTATACTTCCCTCTGAAACTTCACAAGCCAGGCCTTCATCATTTGCATTGCTCTCGATATTCTTATCTTCCATGCTCTTACAGAATGTCCCACTGAGCTCTCAACACTTTTCTAGCCAAAGTTCTAACCTCCTTCCACAATCCTCCCTAAAACATCATTAGGTCTGTCACATTAATGCCCTATACTTGTGGTACCAGCTTGTGTCTTTGTTCATGATCTATTGCTGTGAATATACATTATGATAACAGCAACTCTTAATCTGCCAACTGCATGGCCAGGCCTGTCCCAGCACCCCACTCCTGGTACCAGCTTGTCTTAGGGTTTCTATTGCTGTAGTTGAAGACTGCAAAAAGCAAGTTGTGGAGGAAAAGGGTTTATTAAACTTATGTTTCCATATCATAGTTCATCATGAAGGGAAATCAGGACAAAAACTCAAATAGAGCAGGAACCTGTAGGCAGGAGCTGATATCAGCAGAGGTCATGGAGGAGAGCTGATACTGGTTTGTTCAGCTTGATTTCTTAAAGAACCCAAGGGTGGCCCCACCCACAATGGGCCAAGCCCACCTACATCAATCACTAATTAAGAAAATGCCCCACAGGCTTACCTACAGCCAGATCTTAGGGAGGCATATTCTCAGTTGAGGCTCCCTCCTCCCTGACACCTCCCAGTTCTATCAAGTTGACATAAAACTAGCCAGGACACTCCCATTCTGTCAGCTGCCTTTTCATTTGATTGACTGTTTCCTTGCCTGTGTAGGAGGTTTTTGTTTCATGAGGTTTCATGTATTAAGTTTTTTCACACTATTAGTTCTACTAATCCATGAGCAAAAGAGATCTGTCTTCTTCTTCTTCAGTTTCTTTCATCAGAGATTTAAAGTTTTCATTGTAGAAGTCCTTCCTCTCCTTGGTTAGGCTTTTTTTTTTTAGGCTGTTGTGAAATGAAATCGAATTGTTTCCCTGATTTCTTTCTCAGCATGTTTGTTATTGATATAGAGAGTGAACATTGATTTCTGTATGTTAGTTTTGTTTCCTGACACTTTGTTGAAAATGTTATTTATTTAGTTCTGGGAGTGGTCTGGGTGAGTCTTTATGGGTCTGACATATAGAATCGTATCAACAGCAAACATGAATTCTCTGAATTCTTTTCCTGTTTGTATCTTTTTTATTTCTTTTTCCTATTTCACTGCTCTAGCCAAGATTTGGATCACTAAGATACAAACAGGAAAAGAATTCAGAGAATATGCAAAGATGTAACTGCAGTGGATGACACCCCCAAACAGGGAGGTCATTGGGAGTAAACAGCAAGAACAGATTATATAGAGGACAACTATTAATAGCCAGGCTTATTCATTCCCAGATTATTATGCTTTGTCCAAAGAGACTTATGTAAAAAACAGAAACTGAGTGGAAAAATAATATGCTAAATACTTTAGGAATGCAGCTGTTTACTGAATCTCACGAGACATCATAGGGTTATTGATCTAATGTTTCATCTATTATGCTTCTCTACTTGATAAAATATTTGAGAATATCAGTAAATGTTTTAATAATTATTTCATTAATTTACCTACTAAAAAGAGATCGATTATTTAATTCACTTAAACTCTCTCTGGAGATGCCAGGAAAGACAAAGGGAACACAGTACTACATTGTCAAAACTCTATCACACCCAGTCCACTCCAGACAGGATAAAACCAGAGACAATGGAATACCTGACTTGTAAAAGCTGGCAGGTTCATAATTATTCTTCAATATATTTACTTTTTTCTTTTAAGTGGTATAGTCAAAATAGATTTTTCAACAAAGACAAAGAAGTAGGAACATAACAAATAGAACTGTCATATGTCCCAGCTATTTCATTCCTGGGCATATATGCCAAAGACTCAATATTCTCCTACAGAGATATTGACTCATCAGTGTTCACTGTCACTCTTCACAAAAGCTAGGAAATGGAATCAGGCTATATGTCCACCAACTGAGGGATAATAAAATATGGTTAATATACACAATGGAATTTTATTTAGCTAAAAAGAAATTAAATTCATAGGTAAATGGATAGAATTGGAAAATGAGTGAGGTAACTGAAGCTCAAAAGGATACATGCCAATATTCTCCCTCATTTGTGTACAAAAGCTACAAAGCATTTCTTCTTCTTCTTCTTCTTCTTCTTCTTCTTCTTCTTCTTCTTCTTCTTCTTCTTCTTCTTCTTCTTCTTC
>LZPO01036437.1:0-18878 GCA_001675575.1 Neotoma lepida | reverse complement strand
CCACTTCTACCAAGTAACCAGTGGATGGTTGATACTCCTCTGTGGGATTTTAATTCTTGCTCCTTAATCCAGGATAGCTTCTTCTTGCCTTAGGCCCCCATGCCCTAGTTTTGTCATCTTATATTATTGCCACATTCCTGCTCTGCTTTGTACCTCAGACTTCCTAGTGCCTTCCCTTTTGTGCCTAAAGGAACACTGCCCTCCATGTTTTGCTTATGCAAGAGAAGTCCTGCTTAGGTACCACTTTCCAAGCCAGAGCTTTTAAGCGGAAACCCTTTTGANGGATCTACAACCTTTACTGGGTAATTCTTGCAACCTAAGAAGTTCCGCAAACCAGGGAGTTTCATAATTCATACTGATGGGNAAATTGGTCTGAACAGATCTGAGGTTAATTGTAATGTTTACTTAATCTGTCTTGTGTGAATATGCACATTTTGCTACAGAAATGTTAGTGTGTCTGATTAGAGTTATTGCCCCAGATCTTGCAGGATATGTCATGCCAGTCATTTATGGTATAAGCGGGGGATCACCTTCCAAAAATGCAAAAATATTGGTATTTGGAATGCATCACATACCAAATGTTTTATGAAAAGCAATTGAATACATACCATTTAAAAAAATTCTTTGATTTTTGTTTTGTGTGTATGTGTGAAATCTTCATCTATGTATAATACCGCGTGTGTGCCTGGCACCCTGGGAAGCCAGAAGAGGGCATCTTGGAACTGGATTTGCAGGAAGTTGTGAGCCACCACATGGGTGCTGGGAGTGGAAGCCAGATCCTCTGCAAGAGCAGCACATGCTGTTAACCGCTGGGCCATCTCCTTTTAAACTATCCTCTTATTGCTAGAGTTCTTGGCTTGCAGTAATAGTGGAAGCATCTTCAGGCACAGCCTTCCCTGCAGTATGTTATAAGATGAGGTTTGTGTCTCTCTCTGGGGTGAGGAGGGTAGGGAAGAAGAGAAGGAGGACAAAGAAATTAATAACAGGATAATAATAGCAGTTGGGAAATCTGTGATGTTCAGTGTCATGGTCTCATGATACATTCACCTGTTGCCTTCACAAAATAAGTGGAATTTAAAGGTCATAAATAACTGCAAAAGGTGACAGTGCCTAGATACGCATGTTCACACATATGCTATGTATGTGTCTACTGGCATATGCCTGCACTCTGTCTAACTGGCAGTGTGTAAGGAGTCAACCCTATATCTAAAGATACAGTGAGGAAGCCTAATGGGAGTGCCTTGTGTGACGTTGCTCCAAAATGCTGTTATGCAAATGAATGTGACATCGAGAGCTCATTTTTACACAGGTGTTTTCTATTGAACACACTATTAAAAGCATCACCTGAAGCAGTCACATTACTGCCTCTGTTCCAGTCACTCACAAATTCTCCAGTCAGACTCTGGCCTTACAGCATGCAGCCTGATTTGCTCCACCCTCACAGACTCTGTAAGAACCTAAAACCTGGTCTTAAAACTGCACCAGATCCTTAACTGTGATTTTTGTGAATGCAGCCTGTTAGGAATTGCTTTGGATTTTCTTGGTGATTTTTGATGCATGTTTCATGTCCACTTTGCATGCACACATCAAAGACATGTGTTTTGCAGTCCCGAATCATTGCGCCGTTCTGAGTTACTGTATGTCTTTCAAAGACCACATCAGCTGGGTATTGCATCTGTTTGTTAGTAACAAAAGAGGAGGAGTAATCTAAGAAGGTAAATATGTAAATTTGGGCTTGGTCAGAAGTGGGATACATGAATTTAATGAACCTATTTGCTTTTTTTTTCGTTTTAAGATAGGTGAAGTCATGACATTGAAAATATCCTCTTTCTTACATGGTTATTCTTTTTGTCACACAGAATAAATGTAAATTTTTGCTGTTTAAGAACTTAGAGTAAAACTGAGAGGGAGCATCCTGTCCTGCTGCTAGCAGAGCCCTGCACATTTCTTCCTGCTGTCTTAATTTACTGCTGACACTTAAGAGTTAAAGGATAGTTAGCTTGCTTCTTAATAGAAATTGTCAAATATATGGAAAATGTTCACCATAATCGCTATAGACTCTAGTGACTTGATTTGTGAATGAGGAAGTCCTGGGAACCTCCAGCTGTTTTGGTTTTTGCAGCCTTAATGCTTAGTCCTTATACTATAGACTACTGATTTCTTCTCTGTACCCTGCTTATTGTTGAAAAGCCAGAGCTATTTTTAACATTCACACAATTTTGAAAGACGATTCTTCATTCCACAAGGTTTGTTGCTAAATCTGTGGAGCCTTTCATAATTACATCCTTTTGTGGCTTGCTCGAATTTGATCACAGCGGCTGATTTCATGCATTGATAATGAAGGCTTAGGTTGCCTGTTCCTCGGCACCAATCCACCTCCGACTCGTAAGTTGACAGTGCTGCTGGTTTCAGCATGCGTAGAGATCCAGATTGAAACTGCTCTGCTTTCCTAACAAATGACTCAGAGCATGTTCGTCCTTCCCTAAAATGCTGCCAGCATGTAAAGGATTTTCAATGAGAGCGCAATAAGCCAGCAACGGGAAGGTTTTGAGCGGCACTGATGTAACGTGGGGCTGTCACGGATAATCAGGCTGGAGCCAAGTCCCGGTAGCACTGTACATCACACTGGCCACATCCTGGAAGTTTTGTTTATCCAACTTGGTTGCTCGGGAAGCTGCTGAAATCCCTGCCAGGATGTGGAGTGGACTTCCTAGCAGAGGTGAGCATCTTTATTCTCAAACTTGGATGCTGGGGTCTGGGATGCCAGTAACTGATTCTTTCAACCATTATTCTGAATCCTGTGGAGTCATCAGTGGTGTTTATTATATTGGGCTGACACTTCTGAAGGGGACAATTGAAGAGCAAATGCAGCAGCCTTTAATTTTATTCGGAAGTAACTCTCTAAATGGGTGTGATAAGCATTCTTTTTCTTTCTTTCTTTTTTTTTTTTCCTTTACTATCTGTGTGTTGAGGACATCTTACCAGCAGGTGACTTCCTCTGCATTTTAAACATTCAGAACAAGTCAGTGATATGTGATTTGCTATCATTACGGAAAGTAGGCAATTAGCAGTGTTATTATGTGTTTCAGGTATATGTATAAAAAAGGGCTATAAACAAAATATGTTCCACAGAATCTTTGACACGAAAAATATGTAGGAGGAAACAAATCATGTTTACAAGGTAGNTGAGAAAGTGAGAGCAATGGCTTGCATACTGGAGATGACACCTTGTTAAGCTTGACATTATTAATAATTAAAAGTTATGACCTGTCATGCAGTGGACAGCCTGCAGTAATTGGTTTCTAGTGATGGTGTGCTGACCAAGAGGGGAAAATAAATAGTATTTCTTTATGAAGCATGCATCGACTAGATGTGATATTTTAAAGTAGCATATTTTGTCATTTAAATGTAACTTTCCCTGGTGCTCACCTGGGGAAGTTAAATGACCAGACGATCACGCTCAGAAAGATCTGATGTAACATTTTAAGTATGGGGTACTGGAAAAACTACATGATAGGGGTGGGATCAAAGTCAGCCTCCTATTGCTTAGGTTCCNCTCAACTCTAATTTTATGTGACCAGAAGCTGTTTCTAAACAAGAAAGGGGNTATGAATGCTGTGTTGTATTCAAATAGTATTATGTTTATTATGTGTTGGGTATGTTAGGGGCACAGAGAAATCTGTTTCTGTTTGATTGGAGGCTACCATGGCACGTGAGATTGGAGCATATATGTGAGTGTGTTTTTCTTCCTAAGTGTATTCAAGGCTGCTAGGCTGCTGTTTATAGTTTTTGGCTTTAAAGTTATAGATAAGTGTGTGCTTCTTAGAAGACGCAGGNACCCCATTTTCTGCCAGTACATGTAAAGCCTGGCTAAGCAGACACAGCAGCAGCAAACCGTTTGTGTTCACCAGTCTGTCTCGCTGGAAGCCACTGTGTGCTTTTGAAAGCATGAAATGAGTTTCATCCTGAGCACATGGTTTCTTAGTTAGCAGCTCTTTTTATGGTGATGGCCACTCAATGGTCCACAGCCGGGATTTCGGCGTTCTACCAAAGCTGATTTTGTGTGCTAGGACTTAAAAAGGAAGGAAGGAAAGCAGAGGTGCAGGAGCCCAGTGAGACCCTCAAGAGAGAACAGCGCTGCTTCACCCTGGAGCCGTCCTCATTTCTCCCAAGTTCTTCATGCTGGTTCATTCAGGACCCACAGATCTGAAGTTGCGCCATGGTCCAGTGTGGACCTTTTCTAGGATGAGACACCAAGATAGCTCTGTTCTGCATCATGTATCTGTCCCTCTCTCTGCACTGCATATGTAGAAACCACTCTCCTGGGCCTGACCATGTTTGCAATTCATCCTAACGCTTCCCTGCCCCTCTGCTAATTAATGCATACTAATGCCCTGGGACAGGGAGTGGAAAGCATTTGCACATTTCATATTTTATGTAAACAACCAATGCTTGGCTGTTTACATATGTGCTCAGAGCAGGGTGAGTTCAGACATCAACCTGAAACTGTCTGAAGAGACATTCAAAATTTGAAAAATAGATTCNGTCCTGCAAAGACCTTGAAATCTTAAAAACAAGTTTTATTTGCTTTCATAGAATGCTTATAGATGAAATTTATTTCATTGTTGTTATTGAATATGTTGTCCTTAGGTTTTTATTTCCATCAGAAAGTAACACTTGTTGAAACTTTTTGAAGCAGAAGTGACCAAAATTACCAAGATTTTAAGGGAATAATATGTTCTTGTTCTTAGTAATAAGAATAATGATTTCTTAGAGTTTTTGTTCTCTGTGTGGTGCAGTAGGCATACAGGTGGACTGGGATGTACATACTGAAATGTTGATAATACGTTTTTTTCCTCTTGTGGTCTGAGTGCCCTTCTGAAACCTTTAATTTCATCATTTCTCTCTCTCTCTCCCTCTTTCTCTCTCTCTCTCTCTCTCTCTTTTAATTCTTGTATCTTAGCCTAGCTTAAATGATTACACACAATTAAAGGTTGAAGATAAGCCATCTCTCCAGACGGCTCAGCAGTTAAGAATATGCATTGCTCTTTCAGAAGATCTGAGTCCAGTTCCCAGCACCCATGTTGGATAACCCACAACTGCCTGCAACTCCAGCTCCTGGCAGGCTGCCATATCTGCCAACTGTGGGCACCTGTGCATGTAGTGCATGTGCACATGCACACACACACACACACACATACACACACACACACACACACACAGGGAGAGAGAGAGAGGCAGAGACAGAGAGAGGGTGACAGAGACAGAGAGACAAGACAGAGAGACAGAGAGAAACAAAAATAAATCTAAAAAGTGATGTAAGACAAAATGTTATTGTTGAAATGCAAGGATGTAGCACATGCCATTTTAATTAGAAAAGATATGGTTTTACATGGAGCATAATTTTAAACAGTTTGTTTTTCTTTTATTGTTTTGGGGATGTCATGCCACCAGCCATCCTCACATTATACAGTGGACTTTGTTTTAGAAATATCTCATGTTTATCACCCCAAAGCCCACAGAACTAATTGTGTTCATGGGTTGTGAAGTGGAAGGCTGTAAGATACTGACATTTTCTCTTGAAATTCTAGATGATGTTATGTGTTTACTCAATGAAAGATTTTAGAGAAGCTTCAGGATGTTAGAATTCTCTGGAATAGTGAAATTTGTCATGTTACACACAGTGAAGAAAATTCACTCAGGGGGAGCAGGAGTCAACTTGTCAGATCTGCCTCCATCCCGCCAGCAATTTCTCTTTGAAAGTAATAGAATTTGAGAAGTCCCAAGGAAGTGCTCTACCGACCACTCACACTTTGATATCAAAGATCAACAATCTGGACTTGTTCATTAGCAGCTTTTTAAAAGCAATTACTTCTGAGATGTAGTCCATGAGGGTAAATCGGTTTCCATCAGGAACATGACTAGTTAGTTCATGGGGCCTTCCCACTTCCCAATGGTCTGGATAATTTATAGACTTTACAGTCTGTTTTGAGGTGTGTTGATGAGGTGGATATGGTTTAACAAGAGCATGTCTCTGGCCTCAGAGCTCTACTTTCTGTCCTTGTGTCTTCTCATGGACTCTCTATTCCGTACTTCCCACTAATGAACTAGGAAGATCTTGTTTTATAGTTGCTATATTTAGCAAGTAAAAACACATAGGACTTCTAGTTAAACTTTACATTTTAGCTAACAATAGTAATAATTTTAACCATCATTATGTTACCTGCAGCTTTTGGGTCATAGGTATTTTAAAGTTGACTGTTGTTGAGCTGACTCCAAGTTTGGCCNGGTGTCCTGCGCTGATTGAACCCCCCTACCTGCTTTCTCAGTAAGAAACTCTTCAGGTGAACAGCCTATGACCTTGGTTCTTGCAAAAGTCAACATGAAAGCTCCCTGCTCCTTCAAAAGCAATCCATTTCTACCATTGGATTTTATGTCTAAACATGTCTGCTGTTAAGTTACCATTTGAGAAACTTAAAATGGGTAAAAATAGTACCGTAGAATGGAAATAATGAGTATGTGAAAGCTTCCTATAATTACTAAAATAAATCAATAACAGCAGAACAATAAATAATAGCTGCCAGTGACATTTCAAATAAATGAGGATTATACAATTAGCTTCCAATTGTTATCCCTTGTCAGTTAGAACATTTCCNGGACTTCATCAGATTTGAAATATTTATAAATTAGTTTTTCTTGGTTGTACTTAGGATGCTTAATGAAAGTTTTCTCCTGTGGGGCCCTCTGCTCCACCACTCCGTCTGGTCTTTATTTAAATGTTCTTTTCCTTAGTAATCTTGGAACTCNTTGTTTGACTGCNCCATGGCTTTCTTAGGGATGCCCAGGGAGTTTNTGGTTTGATTTGGCAGAAAAGCTTGAACTCACTATTTCCAGGTAAAGTGGAAAAGATAATATTTGTTATTACTACAGGTACACTACATGTACCCTGTGGTGGCAAAATGTTTGAGCAGGTTAATATTGGATTATCACAATAACTGTGTAACATATTTATATGTAATTGTACATATGCTAATCTACACTTACCCCTGAGCTNCCTTAATCTTCACCTCTCTAGAACATTATGTCTTGGCTCTCCTTGCAGGGGCATAAAGGGGCCTTGTTCAGAAACTCCTGCTTTCCCCTAAGGCTGTATTGAAAAANGCTCTGCTCAGTTGCCTTCTGCATTACCTCACTGTTCTCCCCNCACTTCCCCAGCCCTGCATGTTTTTGTAAATAGTCTCAACAGAAATAAATACACATCAATGTATAATTTAATTCCCAAAGTCAGAGAAAAATAANTGGAGTGAACTTCATGCACTGTGATGGGTTTCTTTCTTTGCCAGGATACCTTATAATCAATTAGTGATTTCGGGAGAAAAGATGTGTGGGACATTTCTTTAACCTTTCTGTTCTTGATCTAAAGGATGACCTCANGTTTCCCTGTGTCAGTCATGTGATATGTCAAACCAAGAAACCCATTTTGATCTCAAATCGATTAGTTTAAGTGCAATTGACCTGAGTTTTGAATGAAAGGCTGCTACTGTGGTGGNAAAGTATTGTTGAGTAAACCATATCTTCTTTGGCTTAAGTGCTTCCCCATCAACCATCACTTCATTTCTCAGTATCTTGTGCACTGGAAGACACATTTTATTACCTTATTTATTCATATCTATTAACAATATATGCCTCTTTCAATCTGATTACTTTTATTTCCAAGTATAAATCTAAATATTTTTGCTTCCATTGCCACCCCCCCTGTTTTTCTGCCAGGAATATTACTATGTTATGCATCCCTTCTTCCAACTGTTTTAAAATGAGATTCATGATCTTTTCTAGTATCTAAACTATGCACTTTAGGAAAAGATTCTTCTCTCTTTATCTCAAACATTCCTCTCTATGTTCTCTCCAGTAACATCCTACACACCTCAGTCATAGTTTATCACATAGTATGTTTGTTATAGCAAATGACCAACATGAATCCGTGATAGAACTTTCAATCACCAAACATCTTCCAATGTTCTCTCTTTTGAAATTGGAAAGGTGCTGGCAAGGTCAAGATCCTAGTTTGAAAGACTATTAAATTTCCTGAANGATAAACACTATGGTTTGAATGTGTCACCCAGAAGTCATGTGTTGGAAACATAATCCCTAGTGTCAATGGTGTGGAGTGGAGGGACCCAAGGCAGGTGCTCAGTTCATGAGCACTCCACCCTCATGAATGGNATAATGCCATCATCATAAAAGGCTGGGAGTGCTTTTGTGAGCCCAACCTCTTGCCTTCGCTGTGTGATGCCTTCTAGAGNAAAAGGTCCTTGTCAGGTCCAGCCCTCGATCTCCTACTTCTCGTTCTCTGGAACCCTAAGATGTGAATGTTGGCTCTTTATAAATTGTCCTGTCTTAGATATTCNGTTAAATCAGCACAAAATGAACTAAACTGTGAGATGGAAATATATGTATAAGGAAATAACAATATATTTATATATACATGCATATATATGGAAGTAGCAATTAAATAATANAAANATGCCTTTATGAGGGAGTATCTAGGTTGTTAGAGTTTAGCAGACTCATGTCTTCTGATCTCTTCCAGGAAGTCTGCAACACCACAGGGGCATTTAGCCAAATGTCTTTTTGAGATTTCGAACATGGTATTGATCAGTGATTGTTATAGATCNATGGTAATCCTAGTACTAGAGAGGTTTTTGTTTATTTGATTTTGTATTCTGAGTCATTAGTGTTGTTTTTAGAAGAAATATCTTCTAGAAGCTTCTCTGTCTTCTGGGGGAAAAAAACAAATAACAAGAAAACAAGCCAAAGCTATTCTTTCTTTGCTGAAGGTTTTTTGGAGGGTAGGGTTAACCCAATTCAGAAATGAATCCACAGTAACTTCTTTTGCCAGTGTTTTCCCGTGCTTTATTATTATTATTTATTTTATATTATGTGGTAGTTGATAGTCTATTAGGCCTTTGTTTAACTGTAACTTTTGGAGTTTGTGTATTCAAGTATACGAGGGGCAANGTGAGCTGTCATCATCTATGTCCCNAGTGTTTAAATTGTCCTACTTCTGGGAAGCCTGGAGTGAATACCACTTCTGTTAGGAGTTCTGAAAAGGCCGTGGATCATTCCTTAATAGAGATAGCATGGGCATAGTCTATAACACAAATCTCTTGGATCAGCTACGACTGGTTTAACTAACATCGGATTCTTAGCAACAGATTGTGTGTTGTCTCTATTTAACGGAACATGTGTGGTGAGTGGTGTAAATTATAGGACTTAGTAATAACATAGCGATAGTTAACTTTCAAGCTAATGTTATACCCTGCCCTTCANACAAGCGAACCCATTTAGTCTCTTTATCCTCATAAAGGAGTTCTAAGGAAACTGACGTGCAGTGAAGTTAAGTCAACCTCCCAGAGTCCTACAGCAGCTCAGAGGGACTCCAGAATGCGAGTTTTTAATGAACACCCTAGACTAGCTCTCAGTAAGAGAATCTACAACACCAGGTGACAAAGAATTTAGTGGATTTGTAGCTGGTTGAACACCTATACCCAAGGTGTATCTGGCTCATATGAACTTAGAGTGAAGTACTCTAATTTGTGATCGAACTGGTCATTAAATTTTTCATGTTATCCAACAAGTATAGAAAATACATCGAAAAGCACAAGCAATATCAATGCTGATCTGTAAGCCTCCTTCCACACTGAATGATCAGTCTCTGGAAGTGCAGTACAAGAATCAAAACTTTTAATGCTCTCCAAATGCTCCTACTCTGCAACCCTAGTTAGAGCCAGGAGGTTAATTCAATGAAGAGGACAGGAAGATGGGAGTGAAAAACGGATGTAGAAATATTGATGAAACAAATAAATCTGAGTGAAAAGAATGGTATGATGGCCATCTGCCCCTACAATGTGAAATGGTGTGGTGGTTAATCTTTGTCAGCTGGGCTAGATTTAGAATCACGTGGGAGATGGGAGAGGCCCATCTGTGTGGGTGTCTATGAGGTGTTTCCAGAGAGCATTAACTGAGTGGGCAAGACTTATCCTGAATGTGGCCAGTCCTGTCCTGTGGAAGGAGGGCATGGAGAGCAAAGAAGAGAGCTGGAGAAAGTTAGCCTAGAGTTGGCATTCCCATTTCTCTGCTTCCTGGCTGGCCACTGAGTGAACAACTCTCCTCAGGAACAGATTCCTGATGNCACATGTTCTACTCAAATGCACACAGCCGGGGAACCATGGACCCTTGGAACCCTCTGAAAACTAAGTCAAAAGAAACAGTTTGTGCATTGAATTGTTTCTGTCCTGAATCTGCCCAAGGGATGCAAAAGGTGACTACTATGCATGGTATCTTCCATGGCAGTCACAGAAAGCTTAAACCCTGCTCTTTGATCAACTGGGCAGAACTTGTGAGCAGTGTGGGTAAAGGTGGAGCCTTCTCGTGATTTCCTAAGTATGACTACCAAGACCAGCATGCACAGAGTACTTGTCAAAAGCAAGGGACTGTTGAACAAAAGCAGGTTGTGATTTAAATGTGATGAAAGGTGGTTTAGGGGTTGGATGGATGGTAACAGTCTATGATCGTCCACTCTCCGATGCAATGGTTACATGAGCATATTAAGTTAAAAGGGTAACACTGAGTGGCCGTGTGTCTGGGTGTACCAGTTCTGCTTCTAGGAGTGGAGTGGTTTGGGAATGGTTTCTAAGGCATTCGAAATCCAGCCACGCCACAACTGAGCCTGCATGATCACAGGCAGATGATATCCTAGNCAAGATTCAGTCTCCTCATCTGCAGAGCAAGAAAGTAACAGATTCAGCTTGTGGCTGTGGTAAAGATTAAGTGAGAATGGCAAGCCAAGGGAAAATGGAGGGTGCAGTGTCATCAGAAGACAAGCACTGTAAGAGCTGCAGAGATGCCAGATGATGGCTTTATGTCTAGATGCGCACTAGGTGCTCCATAAATCCNCTTACTATTATGTGCAAATTCATTTTCCTTGTANGGTAGCTATCTTGTAGTAAAATTAAGATCTCAAGATAAACCTAAAAGTGTTAGTGTTGGTGGGAGATTTTAATTCTTCATTCAGACNGAACTGTTATTCCATTAGATCCCTGCCATGATCCTGAGAATAGAAAAGTAGAATTTGCTCACCACTGATGACAAATTAGCATAATAAAAGCAGTAGTGATGATAGTGCACACCTAGATATATGACAGCCTCACACACACACACACACACACACACACACATGCACACTCTTAGTGCCCATACATCACATCAGCTTCTTCTGCTGAGTCTGGATGCAGCTTGGTCATCTACATATGAAAGAGTAGATGCCATAATCAATAGACTAGTTTGAACTTAGAAGGGTATGAAAAGAGACTGTGATAAGTGAGTTCCTTTTATTCCACGAAAAAAGTGTAAAGTCTTTCCAACTAGGAGGAAGGCTGGATTGATGATTTCAANCTNAAAGAGCAGGCTTACCAGTCAATGATGTGAACATGAGCATCACATTTTATCATGTCTGACTGGGAAAGGGGCTTCGTGTGCAGTGTAATTAACTGTCCTCCACACACCCCACGCTAAAGGGCACGCTTCTTTAGCATGGTGTAACAAATCCAGTACTTAGCAGGAATCACCACGGATTAAAAGTTTAATGGAGCTGTGATTTGGAGGAGGAACAAGGGCGGGAGAGGAAAGTTTGTGCTTTGATTTGCTAATTAAAAGAAAACCTTAAAAAAAACTGTAATTTAATTGAGGAAATATGGTCTCAGTTTCTTTTAGTCAAACTTGGAAACCTCCCTAAACAAGTATCAAAGTAGACAATTTGTAAATTGTTCTACTTTCTCTCATTTCAATAATAGATTATAAATTATAAAATATTATACAAAAATTTAAAAATATTATATGAATTAAACAATCGATTATAAGCACTTATCTGATATATATTTACCTAATATAACCTTTAGTTACAAGCTATTATTGCTATTTAGGATTTTATTGACCAAAGTATCATATTCATCTTTCTTTTATCACATTTAAATATGTTATATGTTTTTGAAATAGCTAACAAAATACATTTAAGAACAAGCTCTTTGCCCATAATTAACTAATCCTGTGCTCAGGCAGTGCACACATCCTTTTAGTGTATTTATCACACCACATTGTATGGGAGCAGAGAAAGTCCTGAATATGAGGGCCTGAGTGAAGGTGAATTGTTAACATGGGCAAGGCCTCGTCAGGGATTCCATGGCCTCAAACCCATGCAGGAACGGCAGAGCAACCCCTCNCCAAGGATGAGGCTCAGAGTGGGATGGCAGGGCCTTCCTCTGGTCTGTGTGTGGTTGTTGATAGTGTGTCCAGGAAATGTCCAACATAGCTTTCTCCCGCTCCCCCACGTTCACAGCCTGAAGACTGCTCCCCTGCCGAGACTGCTCCTACTAAGATTAGCTAAACCTGTCTCCTTGATCCAGATGTTCACCATAAACCCTGCCTCCACATTTGTTTGTATGCAATAACCCCGCCCCCATGTTCAACTGTACATAATAATCATGCTGAGCTTACAGAATTGTGTGGCTTCTCCAGCTGAAAGCCCAGTCCACCCAATCCCAGCATTTTGTGTGTCTGTGTATCTCTCTGTTTCTTGTCTTCATTTCCTCACCACACACTCAGATCTTTCCCTGGTGACCGAGCAAGGACTCAGCAAAGTGGTACCTTGAAAATGGACTGAACAAGAGTGTGGACACTGACTTCAGGGAACTCTCCTAGGTCAGAGGAGGGAAGGCTGCCTAGAGGAGCAGGAAAAAAATGTATAAAAATTCTTCTTATACAGATAAAAGAAGAAATAAGGGAAAAGGAAGAAATAAAGAGAAAGGAAGAAACAAAAGTAAGGATACAAGAATAGAAGGGGCTTGATTCTAAGGCCTGATATAAAACACTGGGACAAGCTGGGCATAGTGGTGCACACTTTTAATCCAGCACTCGGGAAACAGAGGCAGGAGGATCTCTGTGAGTTTGAGGCCAGCCTGGTCTATATAGTCAGTTCCAAAATAGCCAGGACTAAATAGAGAGACGCTGTATCAAAAAGCAGGGTAGTGGTGGTGGTTGGGGGGTAGGAAGGGCCAAGTAGACTCTAGAGACAGTCAGTTATAGGTCAGTGCATTGGTGGCGCTTTTGGAAACCTCAGAAGTGGTGGAGGCATTGCAGTTTCTTAGGTTTGGGGCTGTGTTTGGGGGTGTGCCTTTAGTTTTCAGGAGAGTAGATGATGAGTTTGTCTACTTGGGAAAGGAATAGGAGAGAAATTGAGTAGCAGATACAGGGCTGAGGTTTCTTCAGCCAAGATCCCAGACCACTTGATTTCAGCTTTCTGTCCCTGTGTCCATCTATCATTTCTTCAGTCCATTGCCACTCTCAGTCAGGCCCAGGTCCCTTCCTGGATCCATGCATGGACATGGCACTACCTATTATCTTAAAACCATCTGTCTCATGTGTTATACTGTGAGTATCTTCAAATCAGTGTCCTGGTCCTTCAAATATCTGACCCTGACTACAATACCTGGGCACTATAAATGATTCAGTCAAAACACTGGCTAGAGGATAAAGCACATGCATATAGGATCTGTGAATATTTCTGAAGAACTCAATATATTATTTGGTANTGTTGTTCCTAACAAAACTCGCTCTTCCCTTTTTAGGTGTGCTGGTGTAGGGGGAAGCCANGGGTCAGTGTTGGATGGCTTCCTTAATCATTTTCCACCTTAATTTTTGAGACAAGGTCTTTTGGTCAACTAGGAACTTGCCAATTAGGCTAGACTACCTAGCTGGCAAGCCTCCAGGGTCCTCCTGTTTCAGTCTCCCCAGNACTGGGATTAGGTACCTGCCACTACACTCAGCTCTTACATGTGTTCTGGGGCTCGAACTCAGGTCATCATATTTGTGTGGCTAGGATTTTGCTAAGCCTTCTCCCCAGCACCAACACTCCCTTTTTAAAGTTACAGTAAGATGCCATTTTTCTTACTTTAAAAATGAATAAGACCAAATACTACGCAATTAGTATATGAACATATGAACTCAGTATATTGTTGGTAGAATTTAGATTGGTTCATGCATGTGTAGGATAATGTACAATAACTATCAAAATTTAAACTGTACATTTCACTACTAGGTTTAGTCAACATGCCTGTTTTCATATATATACAAAGGCATAGAATAAGAACTTTCCATTTCATGTACATACACATATAGAATGTTATTATAATATCATTGTAATGGGAAATATATATAAAGAATACCTCCATGGTTTGCCAACTTATCCTGAAGAAGAAACGAACAAATGTCTATGCATCCCAGATGGGACACCAACAAGGAATCAAAGAGATGGCTCCATTCAAGTCTAACTTGGTCAGACAGTGAATTTATTGGGCTTACTTACAGGAAAATGAGTAGCCCCCAGACAGCTGTGTTACCAAAATGTCCCAAGTAAGCACGGGCAATGACCTCCCCAAAGCTGCATAAATGGAGTCCTCCTTTAGCCAACCTAGCCTTTGTATATTCAAGNATCGTCTGGGGCTTTATGCAGATGGTGCAGAANCACATACAGCTCTGGGGGCTGGGATGGTGGTGNTCCAAGAGCTCAGAGAAGCTGGAAGCTCAGGTGCGGTCTATGACCCTCCTGTGAGGGGACAGGGTGGATCTTATGAGCTTCTCCTGCTGGTAGTCCCAGCTGCTCTGAATAACGTGGTAATGGTGTTGTCATGCCCAGAGGACAGCAGCCCACACATGGCAGATGATGATAGCAGTAACTACTGTTAGTGCGTGTGCTGGAATATTGTGCAGTCATTTAAAATAGTAAGATTCATCTGTTAAAACTGACATGTCATCATGTATACAAGGGCAAAACAATCAAGACAGAACAAAGTACGTATTATTATGTAAAAATGCACTTGTGTGTATTTGGATGTGTGTTCACATGTAGTCATGGGGAGGGGTAGGGAAGAAGGAGAAGACAAAAACAGAATTCTATCACAAAGGAACCCGAACACTGTTTAGAGTAGACTTACTTTTAACTATCTGTCATTTTTGCTGTGTGATATAGAGTTATATTTAACCTTTTTGTGCTTTTGAATTTTTAACATTGCAGTTGTTTTGGGGAGAATAACACGTGATGCTCACACAGAAAAGGATATGAAAGATGCAGGGAGTGGAGGGAACACGGAAAGGAATGTGATGCTATCAAAACTTTCCTCAGGAAAAGCTTGGAATGTTGCCNAGTGATAACTGTAGTTTTGAGCCACAGTTAATACCTGGGGAAAAGACACAGGGCAAAGGCCGTTCCACCCGGTAATTTGAGGTGGCCAGTCTGATGCCCTCTATCCTCCCAAGTGTCTGCCCCTAAGAACATCCAGGTGAAAAGCTGGTATTTGGTCAAGCCTGAGCAGGTGCTGTACTGTATCCATATGAACCATTTTCCNTATCTAGCCTTAGCCTGCCTGATAGTTTGTGTCTATCTTCAGGGCCTGCTGGATCCTTACTGCTGGATCCCGAGTGTGCAGTTATGCAAATGTCCTTTCCATCAGACACTTGTGTTACATGTGCACACAAAACAGCAGGCCTTATGGGACCTAGGCTTTGTGATGGAAATGAAACTTTCTGAAGTGCTCCATTGCAAGTCCCACTACCGTATAAAAAGAAATAAGAAAGACAAAACCGTATTCAAATAGTAGTCCAGCATTCGTGAAATCTGCAAAGCTGACAGCACTATCACTCTGCCGAGCTCACCAAGCTTATTGTTGCACTGCAGGTTTGTTGCTTACTCTCATCATATCCTTAGTGCTCAGATTTTTGAAATGGAACACTGTCTCCTAACACTAGGTGATTTCACATGGAACAGTCACTCCAGAACTAACAACCTCAAGGAAGCCAACCTACTTATGATCACAACCATGCAGTCTTATTTCAGTGTGCTCAATTTTCAATTTTTGGAGTGCTTTGAATTGAACTCAGGGTCACGTGTATGCTAAACACACCGTGAGCTACATCCCTACACTCCTTCCCTGATCAGCTCTGTCAGGATCACAGACACGGATGTTCTGACGTGCCCCTCAATTTGTTCTGAGGCACCTTTGAAAACTGCTGCCTAGAGGGGGTTTGCACTCTACAGACAACTCCAAGAGTCTTTGAAAGAGCAAACCAAATGATTGACAGTGAAAAGCTTATGGAAGGGTGATTCACTCCTAACCCTGACTCCTGTTAGCTGTGGGGCAGAATCCAATCGGGTAGGTGAGAAGAGTAAATTAAATCACCTCTGTCAGAGAGACTGACACAATGCTAAAAACATGGAATTGTGGGAATGATAAAAGCAGTGTTGGATTCCTCTTCTGAACAAATTGGGAACAAATTAGCCAGACCTGAACATTGATTCTCAACCTCTGGGTCATGACCCCTTTGGGGTTGAAAGGCCCTTTCACAGGGGTTGCATATCAGTTATCCTGCATATCAGATATTTACATTATGATTCATAACAGTAGCAAAATTACAGTTATGAAGTATCAATGAAAATAGTTTTATGGTTGGGGTCACCACAACATGACAAACTGTATTAAAGGAAGATTGTGAGGACCATTGCAGTACNTTGGAAGCAAATGTATGTACATTTAGATGAAGAGATGGAGGTATTTCAGTTAAGTAAATACATAATTTCTAAAAGTTTAACTCATTTGAAGTATGGATTTTTGTGTTGAAGATATAGTTATATTTTTAAAGTAAAATAATCCCAATATACTAAGTTTGGCTTTTGTTTCCTTAGGATGTTGTGGTGATATTTTGTTTGTGCTCTAACAAATAAAGCTAACCTGGAGATTAAAGGGAAGAGCTACCCACTGGTTAACCATAGAGGCCAGGCAATGGTGGCTCACACCTTTAATCCCAGCACTTGAAGGGGAGGAGACAGAAGTGAAGGCGGGGCGAAGACAGGAGCTCGGCCTTTTTTTGGCTGAGGAGTTGGCGAGGTAAAGAGGTGGCTGTGGCTTGCTCCTTTGTCTCTCTGATCTTTCAGTATTTACTCCAATATCTGGCTCTGGATTTTTATTATTAAGACCAATTAGAATTCACGCTACAGGATGTGCTGGCCATTATAGGAAGTCCGTATGTGGAGGAAATTGTTCAAACTCTTTGGATTTAAGCTGCTTCCCCCAACCCATTCTCCTTGTCTTTGTATCACCATAATCACATTGCTTCCCACTAAACCTCTTGTGTATAAAGTCCTTCCCCAGTCATGTATTCATTTACATGACTATTCAGAAGCCTCTATTAAGCATAATTTTTTTTTTCCTAATTACTTTCGTATCAGGATAGAAATAATAGCCAACTTACAAATGGACTCTGTTGCAAGAGTTGATTTACTAGTTAATTTGCGGTTTTAAAACATTTTTCTTTTAGACTTAGTATTTTAAGTTAGGTTTGGGTTTCTGAGCCAGCTAAGCACTAGGGGAATGGTATCCTAGAATAATAATGCATGTGTTCCACAGGAAAAACGAAATTTATTCCTTTAATAGAAAGTAGTGAGACAAAGGTTACAGGTGGTAGGGCGTAGGAAGTATGAGTAAGAATTGAAATGTACCTGATAAGTTGAGGTCAGCATTTAAGAGCGCTTTCCACCATTTCATGGCATGAACAGTCTTGAGGGATAGAAGAATGAAGAGGGGTTCTTGGTAGATGGTGCTCATGTGGTCTACCAGCACCATGGGGCACTTTTAAGAATTATTAATGACTAAGCCAAGGTGGCAAACATCAACTCAACACTGCCTCCTACTGGAATGTATGGCTACTCTTAAGTAGGGGTGTAGTGAATCTTACAATTTTCCCTTGCACATGTCAGGTAGATCAAATAAAACTTCAGATATTTTTAATTTAACAGCTTGTAATTAGAATTAACAATCAAGACAGTCACACCTTTGGATCAGTTTGCTGTTTAGTCTCTGACTTTACTTAGCGCTAATAGTCACATGACCCCGATAGTCCTTTACTTAGGACATTGCAGAAAATGAGTATTTTACATAAGCATTATGCACCTACAGTGTGATCATGACCAGGTTCAGTGCTTGTCCTGGTGAAGAATATGGCTCCAAACTTCAGAACACAAGATCTGCCCCTTTGGGTTCCTGGCTGAGAGGCTTACATCTGTTACCAATTCCATTTCTGCAAGCATTTTGCACTCCCAAGATTCAGTTCCCTTGGCATCTCCAACTAGATTGGGTCCACCCCCAGCTGTTTTGATTGTGTTTGATCACAAGGAAAGTTCTGTTGGTTGTCAGTGATGTTGATGTTGGCTTGATTAATTTAGCTCTAGCTGTGTTGCCTTTTTACCTGTTTGTTTTTTTTCTTTTTTTAATGTCCTAGAAAATTAAACATTTCCTTTTGGGATTTTTGGAAAACTTGAACTAAAAAGAAAGTTAATTTCCCCTGTTTTTTTTTTCCCTCTATGAATATAGAGGGATATGTTCATTAGTTTTCTTTAATCTAGTTTGGACTCTAGTGTAAATGTTTCATGTGAACTAGATTTTCCTTAAAGCCTGTATTCATTCTGCTGTGTTAGAATGTCACTTGTTCTTTGTCTGGTACCCTAAATATAAACTACATGAATCTTTTAAAAGCTGTTACTTTAGAAGTAGGATTTAAGGAAAATTTTTAAAGTACTCGTGTTACCCTAGTTTAATAGCTGTCCAACTTACCTCTTATCAAGAATTTTTAACCAGGCTTTTAAATAGAGGTAATGTGGCTGTTTGGGAGAGTGTTTTCACATTGATTTCTTTTCCTTCCTTCCTTCCTTCCTTCCTTCCTTCCTTCCTTCCTTCCTTCCTTCCTTCCTTCCTTCCTTCCTTCTTTCCTCCTCC
>LZPO01036433.1:0-18953 GCA_001675575.1 Neotoma lepida | reverse complement strand
GAAAAGATGATGTGAAAAAAAGTTTAGGTCTCATCAAGGAAGCAAAATCAAAGAACCATGAAGACACACTCAAAAGCAACAGGACCATCTGATTTTACCTAGGAAAAACTAGACTGACATCCTTGTTCCACAATCAACACTGCAGTGCTGAGCAGTGCAGGAGATAAACAGAAGCAAAACTCTTAACCCCTCTCTGCTCTTTCTTCCATTATTTTTCTCTTCCTTATTTCCTTATTTTTCCCTTTTCTTTTTACTTTTGTTTTGTTTTATTTTGTCCTTTGTCTTTCACTTTGCTTTCTTTCTTTGGGAGGGGTTAGCAATGTATTTTCTCCACAATGTAGACAAAGAAAGTTAAATAGCATGGGAAGAAGTTGAATTAAGTTATTCATGCCGTGAGAAACCCTGAAGCAGTTTAGATCATATTCAGAAGGGCCATTAATGAATAGGGAAATAAGTGTTTTATGTTCACTCTACCAAACACTGAGCCAGCTGGGTTATGGACCAGAACATCTGAAGCTAGTCTTGAAAATGATTCGGGCTGAGAACCACATCCTTGATGAGGTCTTTAGAAGCCAACATCTCTGGCATGTTACTGGCTTTCAATCTGCCACATTGCTGAAACCCTAGGGAATCAACAACTTAGCAACAAAGAAATCAGTGTTTCAATAACACATCCCATGTTTTAAGAACATTCATTTTCTAACTTACTGCAAATTTGCTTAAGCCAAAGCCTATGATGAGTTTTTTCATTTATTAATCACTCCTCAGATGTCTTATTACTAAGGCTACATTTCAAGCTATCTGGACGTGATCAATGATTTCCTAAACAACTCTGACTGTGTAACTAGATGATGACAACTGATGATCTTCAGGACAGTTGGTTTTCCTGAGTTTCAGGATGGCTTTCAATAGACTTTGTGGTATTCTGAAATCTATTCTTAATGGCAAAACAGTAATTTATAAAAAATCATTTGTTAAGCATACAAACTAAAAATATTATAGACGAGGAATAACTCAAAATGTTCTTTATTTTTCTTCAACTTTTTATGAATTGGAAAATATTCCCATTTCCTAGTCCCACCCCCAGCTTTATTTTATTAGGCTCTGTACTTGAATGTAATTCATGTATTTCTCTTGTAATATGCTGATATATTTATTGAAGAAAGAAAAGATCATTTGATTAGCAAATAAATTCAAAGTCTGGAGCAGTATTTGTTAGAGCATCTGCTTAGCATGTTCAAGGTCCTAAATACATCAATATCCCATCAACAAAAATAAAAAAAGAAACAAAAAATGATATATATTTAAATTATCCTACCATTGGCAATAAACATATATTGTTTAGACTGAAATACTATAAAAGCCTCTTTATGTAAATAATTTAACTAAATAAGTTGATCAGACTGGCAACATGAAAAATCCAACCACTCTCTCCTTATATTTAAGGCTCCCTCCACAGGACAGAACTGAGATCTAGTATCAGTCAGTCCCCAAAACCCATTGCTGGGGAGTTCATAGGCCCTCGAGAGAACATACTACTGTTACTGTGTTAAATGAACACTGCCTTCTAAATGTTTAGCCATTTACTCATGATTAGTGCAGCTCTCAACTGTAATCAGAAAAGTTTCTCTTTTTCACAATAGACAATAGTTAATATGGAGAGTCATAACTGGTCAAAGTACAGATAATAAATGACTATAGAGTAATCAACAATAAATGGGACATGTATATCATACTCCCTCCTCCCAAAGCTCAGAGAACATCACAGACAAGGAATCAAGAGCCAGAGACTAAATGCTGTGAAACAGTATCTTCTGGACATGGCTGGGTCATTGCAGTCAAGATTCAACTGTAGCTGCCTGCACGAGAGCAAAACAATTAAAATTTCAGAATGGATGGGGAAGAGCTCACAAAGCCCCACCCCTTGTTGAGGAGCTATTAGCATTTAGTGGCTTCTGGGGAAATGGAGTCAGTTTTCTTCAGCCTCATAGGTCATCCATGTTCAAAGGCACCACACCCATGCAGACATGGACAGCACCAGCAAGATTCAATGAATTAATAAAAAAGGACATGAAGTGGGGAGGACACAGTGGGGAAAGTCTTGGAGGAGTAGCGAGGGGGGTGGGGGGGCATGTATACATTGTTTACTTACATGAAATTCTCAAAGAATAAAATTTAAAAGGTTTTTTAATGAATAATCTGTTATTTCATAGGTTAGTTGTGTTCTGCAGAAAATAGACAGTTTTTAGAGTTATGAAGTATTGATTAAAATGTAATCTAAATTAAAAATATTGCAATCAATACTAAACAATAACATAATCATTAAATGCCATAATTTGGTATTGAAAGTGGGGCAAGTAAACATCAATCAGATAAACAAGAAGATCAGAATATTTAACTATGACAAATCATGATAAAATATTTAGAAGTGTAATAAACCTTTTATGGCATTAACCTTGCAATAAATATTAATAAACTGTGAGTATTTTATGAGTAAAATCTACTGTACACACAAGCTTTTTACTTTATGTTTGAAAATACACTGTATGATTAAATACAAATTCATCCTGTAGAATCAGACCAAATATTTCAACATTTTCATAATCAAAACAATTAAATCCTTTCCTTCCTACTCAAGCACATTAGTCTCACAGTATCAGAACACCTGTATGCAGGCACTCACCAGATTTTCTCTTAAACTAATTGTTATCCAGGCTTTGTCAAAGATGCAGATCCCACCAATGGTATGTCAAAGGGACAGGGCAGCCACATTTTCATTAATACTTGGCATAATTTTGTCAAATGTTTTTCTCCACAAAAGCCTACTAACTAGAATTACATGCTACTATTAACTCCTTAAATTATTAAAATGAAAGATCTAAAAATAACCAAAAGTTGTCCCAATAAAGACTAAGATCATGTGCCTTCTGTTGGTGCTGTTCTTATGCAAGGCCATTATAGTCATATAAGAATTAATCTTCATTTATGTTGCTAATATTATGCAGGCACAAAACATGGCCTTTACTTTTAGAAATCTACTGAAGCAGGAAGATACCTCTGGACTGCTCTTCTTCCTCAGAGCAGATCATAAAACCTAGGGGGAATTGCCTGACCTTCCCCTGAAGCATGTCCAATGGAAAGAGGCCACTCTGAGCCTGGAGAAAAGGAACTTCTGTATTTCTGAAGCTGTGACACAGTTGAGAATGGAAGTAAACATGTCTTGCTAGATTACACCTCTATTATCCTTAGCTCATATACTTTTGTCTAATTTTGCTTTTCTATGACTACCTACTTTTTATCAAAGATCAACATAAAACAGAAATTTTCACATTTGTTTCTTCTTTTTTAAAGGTTCCTATATCAGATAAAACTTACATTAAATAAATCTTTATGACTTTTCTCTTATTTTCTTGTTGGACAACAGATACCTGCTATAAGTGGCTTAAAGGATTAAAGACATATGGCTCTTGGCTTAAGAGGTTTCCTTATTATGGTGGGCATCTGAAGGCAGAACAGCTTACTTCACAACAGTCAGACAGCAGGGAGATAGTGTAGTGGAAGAATCAGAGCAGGGTGTAACTTTCCAGCAAGACTACATCCTCCTAAAGCTGTACTAGCTTCCTAAAAAATACCATCAATTAGGAACTGAACCTTCAAAACAAGAGACTATAGGAGACATTTTAGATTCAAATTATAATATTTTTGTTCCAGGCCTCAAAGGCTTGTAGTCATCTCACAATGCAAAATTCACTTAGTTCATTTCTAAGAATCCCCAAACTCTTAAAAATCCTAATATTGTTTAAAATTTCAAGAAAAAGTCTGTTCTGAAATCCAAGGAAAACTTAGTGGTTAGAATGAGGCTCTATAAAATCAAAATAAAAGTGACTTACTTTTAGGATATCATGTCACAGAGTAATAACTCCCATTGTAAAAGGGAAACATAAAAATTAAAAAGAAAGGATATGACCAAAGCAAGACCAAAATCTAACAGGGCAAGCACTAAATCCTGTACCTCCATCCCCAGCATTTGGGAGATATGATGATGTGAGCTCCAAAGTTCAGCAGTTCATTCCTCCAGCCTTACCGGTTGGTTGGAGCCTATACCCACAAAGCAGATACATTTATTTCCTACAGCTTCCTGTGCTGGATGGCTCGTATTCCTTACACCTTCAACTCCTCAGGTTTTCCCTACAGTTGAATGTTCACCCTAATAGTTTCATGCATCACTTTCTCAGGAGCTGCCTACAAGAACTCTGACACTCTCATGTATTGCCTGGCCTTTCAAGCTTTTTTTAAATATCATTGGAAGCAACAATGACCCATAACTCTTTGTTTTATGCATGTCTTAAAATCCAGCATCACCTGAATTATGCCAGGGTTTGCCAGCACCTTGATCACTAGCAGACATTCATGATGAAATCACAGGCTCTTTGGCCTCTAAGTAGCGAGATAAGTAAGAATGGTAAAAGGGATTCATAGAAACAACTTCAAGGCAGACCTGCATTTGCCGGGTTCCACAAATGCACACTCTATTCTTAAAGGAAAGTCTTTTAAGTGATCATAGTCTTTCATACTCCTGGTGTTTTGATCAATTCCTGGCATGCTCTAAAATTATTTTTCCTACTGTTTCAATGAAAAGTACTTGCCATAATTTTAAAGGTCCTAATTTCTTCAACAATCATGCCTTCCTTAATCCAACTTTACAACAGCTTCTCTGACTTAACTATAAGATTTTTTTAAGTATAAGTCTCTTCTACTTTTTGTAATCCAGTTACCACTACAAACCTTCCTAAAAGCAGTTAACTACAAGCATGCCACAGTCTGAATCCTGAACTTCTTTGAAATTTTCTCTATCAGGTTAATTTGTCCATTGCCATTTATCCACTGTCAGTCTCCTTCAGATCAGGACATGGACAAAATGTAGTAAATTCCTTGTCAGCATATAACAGAAATAGCCTGTTGCACAGTTCCCAACATATTTCTCATTTCCATCTGAAATTCCATGAGCAATCAAACATTCCATTCCAATTTCATCTTCATCCTGTGATCCCACCAAAAACATCCATTTACCTGTGCTTATGACATTTTAGGCTTTCCCAAGGCTTCTTTTCCAAACTTTTCCAAATTCCTCCCATTAAACAGTTCCAAAGGCTTAAGAACTACATTATCATGTTTACTGATAGCACAAGCCCAATTTTCTGACACCAATTTATTTAGTCAGAATTTGATTGTTCTGACAAAAACCTGATGCAAAAAGCTGGTAGGAAGGAATTATTTACTCTGGCTCGTAGTATTAGAGGTTTCAGTCCCTGGGTTCACTGATTATGGACTTCCTATAAAGTAGGCAATCATTATGGCAAGAACACATAGAAAAGCTACACACCTCATAATAGCCAAGAATAGATATATTGATACTTTTTTATATTAGAAGAAAATTTTATGGAATGAATTCATTTGAATAAGATACAAGGCATTTTATAATTGAACTGATTTTTCCACAATCACTTTATGATTATTATTTTTTAGCACAAATTTGGAAAATGGATTAGTTCATGCATATTGATTAACTGCAAGTGGATGTCACTCAATTCCTTTTTCATCAAGTGCTTCAGATCCCAGGTTTAATAACACATACATGGTTTTGTAATTTTGCTCATATATATATATAATGATGGATGGTTCAATTAAAATTATTTCAACATGAAATATATAATATGGAATTTGAAAATAAAAGAGTGGTGTATAAATACATGTTAATTTTTAATAAACCTATGAAAAATATTACAGTAACAACATAGACTCACAACAGCTACACATACTATTTTTCATACACTTTTTTTTCTTAAGATAGAATTCAAGGCCTCTCATGCACTACTTTGAGTGACATTTTTGGAACTAGATAGACTCTTGAACAGCATGTATTGGGACAACACATGCCTTTATTTGACCAAAATTAAATGAGCCTTTAATCTTTAAACTCTTTACCTTAGATTAATTCAAGCCTAAACTATAACACAAAGTAGCATATCATGGCTATGCCATTATTGGGTTCATATCTAAAATATATTTCTTTAAGTGGAACAATGATAAATATTTAAAAACAAAACAATACAGCCAGTAAAGGTCTGGAAATTATATTATCAATGATTTTAATTTAAAAATCCCAACTATGGCTGTTCAAATATAAATGGCTTGGGTACTATTTAGACAAAATGTCAATTCAGGCATTAAAAAGAGATTTTTCAAGAACATAACTTTCTCCCAAACGATCAGGCTCCAAAGTTAGAAATGTTATCAATAGAGGTGGCCAAGATCAGAAGTAAAGTTAACGGTGAGAAGTTTTGTAAAGATGGCACAATTGAACCACATGACATTTTCCTGAACAACCACAGAAATCTATAGAACTCCCATTTTCCATGTGTGCTTCAAAGAGATCTTGTATGTTGTATAACCAATCACTGGACTAAATGAACAAGCATATGAATATAGCTTCCTAATTACCCACTTAAATGATTTATAATCAAAAGCCAGAGAGACCAGTTATTTCAAAAATATCAAGAAAGAAAATGCAGTTATTTAATAAACTTGTGTTTTAACATATACATGATTAAAAGAGAAAAAATATATATTCTGTAGGAAATATCAGATCATTTTAGTTCAAATGTCTGTGAAAATTCAAACTTATAATGTAAAATCCACATTGAAACTTGTGTAACAGGGACACCTTTTTGACAACATGTTTACAAACTGTAGAGGTCTTTCATAAACATTTCCCTCCAGGTTTCCCAGCTTCTGAATCTCCATGACTCTTCTACTGTGATGGCAAAGCAATATCTGTGGTAGCTGCTCTTCTTGAAGAATGCATTAGCAAAGCAAACAGTTGAGAACCACTTTATGTGTCTGTGGTGCAGGCATAAATTCCTTTCCAGAGTCAGTGTGTCCTTAGTCAAAAGCAAAGATGAATGATGACAGAAATGACTCTGCTGAAGCAATGCTGGTGTTTCCATAAATTTTCTCACAAATATACTAATAAAACCATATGTATAGACTGTTTGTAAAATTGTTTTGACATTTAATCCAGTTGTCCTTCAAGGTTCAGAATTTTTAAGGGCAATTTTGAAAATATATGGTTCAGCTGAATGAAGTTATTCTTCCCCCAAAGAATACAATAAAAGTAATCTATCAATCTGCTTTCCTTCCTCAGAGCTTGTTCAGAAGTATGACTTATGCATATGAGCCTGAGAATCTAACGTGACCAAGCTCTCATAAGGTGACTATTTTATGCTATTAAGACCATAAGATCAATATTATATAAAAGAAAGGGATATTGCCACTGAAGAATAGAATTCAGAAAGCTTGTTATAACCAAAATCTGTGTGAATTCATTTTAGGTGTTAAATTTGTTCCTTATAATTAAGCATAACCATGAACTGTATAAATAAAGAGGAAGGAGAATTCACAAAGTCCTATAATCCTTACTCAGTCACACATTTGCTAGCATGTTTTTAAATTCACAAAAGCTATCAACCAATTTAATTTAGTTCAGCAAAAGTTCATTCAGCTAGCTTCAACACTGAACATTTTACTGCTAATGTTCTAGGAGTGAGGACTTTTACAGTAGGATTATCAAAGTTAGATACCCATCAAAACCAATAGGAATGTGTTAGTGGTGAGTTTGAAGAAGTAAGAAAGAAGAATATAGTATTTAAGCTCTCTCTTGAAGTTTAGGCAGAGCTATCATGGGCAGAAAGCAAATGAATAAAACATAAAAGTGGCTGGGAGTAAGATGAGCCAATGGAATGACCATTACACTGTATATACAGCGTTACTGTAACACTGCATTTTTACACGTGTCATATTTCTAGGCCCTTAAAATGCCCACTAATATAAATAAACCATTACATGGACCTCAGTCAACAGAGTTACACAGAAACAGTTTCTAAGTGTGTTGGTAAGAGGAAATATCTCACCAGTCCTGAAAATTGGAGGGACTATTTGGGGAACAGTGACTGAGTCCATGGAAGATAGGAAATGGGGCTAGGACCCAATTCCTGTTAAAGTTACAAGAATTTACACTGGAATTCTTCATGCAATACTAATTTAGGGCTATAATCCACAACAATAAAATTTATTGGCACATTGCAAAAGAAAATGTCACAGGAGAATACACTAGGCCATGGAAAGATGAAAGAAATTGGTAGAAGATCAAAGGCATAACTAGATTCTAAAGCGGATGTAAGTGTACTTTGAAATGACTGTCCCAAGGGTACAAGCTGAGCATTTAAGCAGATGAACCAGAAGGAATAAGATTGTAGAGGGCATATGAGAAGGACAGAGGACTCAGGGGAGGATATAAATGAGAAGCTCTTTATGAGAGTAAGATGTAGTGTTCATACAAACTGGGAGGAGTCAGAAATCTTAGACATGGAATATGTACAACTTTTAAGAGTACAATCACAGTGATGGGGAGCTCAGTTGGGCTGAGACTGAAGGAGTCAAATTGGCCTTTGGAGGAAAAACAGTGAAAAACAAAAAGTATGAGTGCTGGCTCTCCAAATACAATGGCAGATAATGCCACTGAAACAACTCAGTTACTAGAAAGAGAGGAGTCATTTAGTGAGGACTATCACAGTTGCAAGACTATCAGGAAACTGATAGAGAAGCAGCCTGGCATGGACAGGAATTGCAAGGATGTAGTCACAGTTTGGGTAGTATAAGAAGGCAGAAGACACACCATTGAGTGGCGCATTAACTAAAAGTACTTGCGATCAAGCCTAAAATTTTGACATTAATCCCAGGACCCACATGGTACAAGGAGAGGCCCAGCTCCTGAAAACTGTACTCTGATTGGGCATGTAGGCTATGCACATGTGCCCACCCACCCAAGATAAATAGAGAAGTGTAATTTTAAAAGAAAAGAGAAACACATCCAAGAAAAAATTCAATTATATGATAAACTTGTTCCCAATAGAATGAGATATTCATGCAGTAATCTGGGGCACATTGGGCAGAGTGGCTCTGTGGGCCGGCAGGCCAGAGTTGGCAAAGCATGAGAAAATAAGATGATATGGTAAGGAAAAAGAAGAGCTTTCCATTAATGCACAGAGTCATGGCCATGGTTCAATAGAGAACCAGAGAATTGAGTGGATCAAAAGAACTTAATGGAGAAGCTTTTAGTACATCCACCCTGCAGGGCCGGTAAGCACCTGGTCTTTTATCCTAACAAAGGACAAATACTGAATTAGTGCAAAAAACCACTATGCCATATTGGAAATTATTACCTAATGGATAAATTTTATGGTCCTATAACAAAATGTAATCAAGATGAACTTTTCATCTAAATTAAAGAGATTTTGTGAATCTGGACCATTATGGCATTTAAAAGAAAATTATATTCCAATAGTAACCAAAAGATGTTAAGAAAAAAAGGATATTTCCTGTGTTGATTCAAAATCCTTTATATATTTATCAAATCATATCATTTAAAAATCACAATGTTGTATAGCAAAGTCTTAGAGCTGAAACATTTGAACAAGCTCATTAGGTTAATGTAAATGTAAAAATATTTCTAAAACAATTAAAGTAACAATTATATGAATAAATGCAAATATAGCTTCAAGACTTTTACCTCAGCAAATAGAAATGTCCTTCCTTAAGAGGACAGAAAATAATTTAAGAATGAGTACAATTTCAGATGAAATATAGCTAATTATGTCTACAATAGTACACATGTGTAGACAAAAGTTTGACTGGTCCCGGTCCCTCCCGGCTCCCACGGCCACTTTGTCCCAAATAAACACACAGAGGCTTATATCATTTACAAACTTATGGCCTAATGGCTCAGGCTTTCCATTAACTAGCTCTTATATCTTAAATTAACCCATTTTTATAAATCTGTACTTTGCCACGCGGCTCATGGCTTACCGGTACCTTACATCTTGTTTATCCTGGCAGGACTAGCAGTGTCTCCCTGCTCTGCCTTCTTCTTCCTCTCTAGTCAGAATGTCCTGCCTAACCTTATTCTGCCTCACCATTGGCCACACAGATTTATTTATCAACCAATCAGAACAACACATTTTTAGAAAGATATTCCCATCACACATATTTCATATAGAATCTTATTTCAGGAGCATATAATCAAGAAGAAAAGAAAACTATTACTTGGCTTTGGTTTGGAATGTTTACACATATGCTCATATTCAAAATAGCAAACCTACTACATCTATATATAATATATATATAGATATATATAAATACTTATATTATTATAAGTATAATATAAACTGAATTCATAGTAATGGTTACTATTTATATGTAATAATTATAAGCACATTTAAAACAATTTTTAACAATGTTTNCTTGCATCTAAAACTTGCCCTATATCAGCTTTCTTTTTCCTTTAGAACATATGGCTGAACAAAATTGAATTCCCTTATTAAAATTCAAAAACACATATCCATTTCTTTGCCCTAATGAATAGTCATAGTATCATCATATACTTTTTTTGATGTTTAATGTATTCTGCTTTTTCTGTCAGTTATCTTACAGTGCTTTTCTACATGATAGTATTTCGGGGTTAAATTTGAATTAAATGATTTAGTTTATGAAAAATACTTGGAAGCATTTTCCAAGGCATTTGTTCTCTCACAAGTGAGCTGTTTTGTTCTTGGAAAGAGAAGCAGTGTCCTGCTGTTCACTCTTTTACCAGCACATAGAATGCTTTTAGTGTTCCTTGTTCCTAAACTGCATGTTACTCTTAGCTCAGGTACTGTTTCTTGAAGACCACTTTTATACTTTGGGTATTTACAAGTAAGAATGAGTCACTTTCAAGGTGATCATTCTGGGATGTCTTCTATTACCTTGAGAGGTCTGATGAAAATACAATCGTAGAAAGCAAACATGGGAAACAATAAAATCAAAACTATTCATGTTGAATTCTATTGGGAACAATTTAAGAAAAGAAGGAACAACTCAGGGAGTATGTTTTCTGCTTCTGGTGATGGTCATGAAGCACAGTAATTGTCCATGTTTTGCTAAAAGCATGTATTGATAACAGGAAACAACAAAAATGTTGACTCATGTATCTGGAGAATCTAGCGAGAAGTAAAAAGCACCACAGTGAGACCAAATTTGCCAGTCATCTGATTTTATAAATGAAGCTATATTGTTGGTATACACAAATCACATTTCTGGCATGTCTTTCCAGAGATTTAGGAGCAAACTGAGAAAGAACCAAATTTCAGGACTCTTCTGTAGCCAAAGCCAAGACTGTACACTGACCATTTGCTAACAGACCTTATAATTCCAGTCAACCTTTCTTCCTTCTTAAAACTATCCTCCAATAAGCTTTATTTATAAATTCTCTATCCCAAGAGTTAGAAAAGTTCTGTCTTCCCACACCTTTATTTAGTNAAAGGAAATGTAACTAAACTTTACTACAAGGAGTTTCTTTGCTCCAACAACACAATAAGGCCAAACAAATACCACACTTCCTAGGACTATTCAGGCTCAATCAAGGCAGAATTGTTGATTTTCATTCTCTCAAGTAGGTATATCATCTCCTAAAGCAGGCATCACCATGTTCTGGGTCCTACAAACATACTCAGTGGTAAAAGTAAACAAAATAAGCACAGAAAACAACTTGTCTCCTCACTAGAGTCATGAAAAAAAAACTTATATTCTAGGAAAATAGGAAACTATGACTCCCTTTTCTATCACTGTGGTATCAAAATAGAACCTTATTCACTAGCATACCCAAATATCTACTCTTGGTCTGACAAGGTCCAGCTCTTCAAAAGCAAGGATACTAGAAGACCAACAGTAGACCATTGAGAATGTATCACACAGCAGGGAACAGAATATGTAGTCATGGTGACTTTTTAAAGGATTGAGCACAGAAAGGACACGAAAGACATACTAGTAGAGAATCCCCAGCCCAAAATCTAACATTCTCCATCAATAATTCTTCAATGCATTTTATTTTTATAAACCATTTCTTTCTTGTGGAATTTGGCAAAGAGGATAATAATCTTTANGTCTCTAAATTTGTGAAGGGATGTGAGACAAGCATAATGAAGTGCCATGTTTTGATCAATTCTAGGTCCTAAACTCAAAAGTAAAAGAAATGTCTGAGTATGTTTCATGCCTCAATTAGAATCTGAACATCAGTTTCAATTATTTAACTGGAAAAACTAGGGAAATATAGCACATTCTTAGCCTGTTTTCATGGCCACAGGTTCCAGTAGTTTGTAGCTTCTGGTTCCTTAGTCTANTTACTTCCAGCTGTGATTAATACTCTTCCTCAAATGATTTTCCTTCAAAGTTGACTGGTCTTGGAATTGACTGATTAACCAGATCGACTGTGCATGCATTTGTCCTAAGGTTTTTGGTTCCAAACCATTGGGTAAAGAAATAGAGATTCAAGTGGCTCAGCAGGATTATAATAATTACTGATTAAGTTAAAGAACTGAGCTAAATTACAACTTTGTTCATTTCTTTATCAAATCCAGTATTTCTCTCCAGTTTTTATTTACATCAATTGACTCTTGTCAAACAAGATTGGCTCTTGCTATGGCTCAAACCCAATCTTCTTGAAAGTTTGTCTATCTAATTGGAGATTAGATTTCTTGATATTACATTATTTTATACATTCCTTTTCAAGTACTTTTCCATGAAAATGATTTTTATTTATCATTTTTCTACAACTGCATATATATGATCTTAAGTATGCTTCTTGGAAATTAAATTATTTCTTCTACTAGTACTTTTAACGTTTGCTTATAAGTATTTTCATAACATTAAAGTGGTCATTTGCCAATAAAAACATTGTTGCATAGTGGCAGTATTTAAACTGCCACTATGTATTTAAAGATTTTCACCAAGATAAATACTCTTTAGGGTCTCTTCAAGGTCTTCTTTCACTAAGTCCGTCTCTGTGACCCAGAGCCAAAATCAAAATTGCATCTAAATTTTATCATCTAATAGGTAAAGTAACTGCCTAGATTCACTGTACAATATAAAGGTGTTCTCTTGCTTTTGTTATTTCAACAACATATGGCATGTATGTTTCAAAGTTAATGTTCATTATACATATTCCAGTATAAAATCAACTTTACTCAAGGAGGTTGAAAAGATTATTTATTGGAGTCAGGATCATATAACACTTCATATATTTGAAGTCTGAAAACAGTGATTTTAATGGCTAATTCTATAACTTTTTTATAAATTTCTTAGATATGACATTGAAATACTAGGGCCTACGAGATACTACAGAGCTACCAAAATTATGTCTGTGTTCAAAAGCTAAGATGTCAAAACACTTTCTGCCAAAAGTTGAGGCACCCTCCAAACCATTCTTGCTTTCTAGGACAATGTTAACTAGCTAAGAAATTGATGCCCAACTAACAGACACATCTAAGTAAACTTATCTCTGAGATGGATTCCATGGAAAATGAACAATAGTGGTAATCCATATGACAGAAATGCATATCTACAATGAAACCCATTTTTAGGATCAAGAATTCTGAGTGTACTAGACAGATAGTTAACAAGCTATAGCTATCAGCTGAAATTGACTGAGCCATTAACTCCTTATCTGTGTAACCTGTTTAACTCCTAAAGCTTAGAAAATCTAAAAGAAAATTGAGATTTTGGTCTCTGAAACCAAGATCAACTAAATATATAGAACTCATTCATTCTATATCCTTATTTTATTTATTTTTTATAAAAATCATTACAAGGGCTGGGCTGGAAAGATGGCTCAGTGGTTAAAAGAACCANTTGCTCTTTCAGAGAACACATATTAGATTCCCNGCACCCATGAGGTAGCTCACAACCATCTTACTCCTTTCCCAGGGAGTCCAATGCCCTCTTCTCGGCTCCATAGGCACCAGGCATTCAAGTGGTGAACAGACATACATGTAGGCATATTATAAAATAAAATAAAATAAAACTAAAATAGAAAAGAATAAAATTTTTGTTTTAATCACTACAACTTAGGGAAGCATATACTGTCTTGTCCTCCCTAGTCAAGTTAATCTGCTCCAGAAATTAAATTTTTATTTGCATGCTGATGATTCTCAATGTTCCCTTGTTTGTAACTTTCTTTTAATGCAAATTGTTCCTTATTAGTTTATTCAGAAAATACTAACCACATTTGACATGTCACTTTTACGTGTTCTTGAGGCTAGGTATATTCTGCTATACTCAGATCAGTGCCTTATTCACTATCATCTCATCAGAGAAGCTTCCTGCTGCAGCAGATGTGAACAAATACAGAGATCCACAGCCAGACACTATGCTGGGAGTGAGAGGCCTTGGAACACTCAGCCCTAAATGGGAGATCTCCATCAAATCCCTCTCCTCAGAGCTTAGTAAACCCAAGGCAGAAAAAGTGTAAGAGCCAGAGGGCCTGGAGGACACTAAGAAAACAGGACCCTCTAAATCAACATTAGTAAAGCTCATATGAATTCACAGAGACTGCAGCAGCAAGCACAGGGCCTGCATGGGTCTGCACCAGACCTTCTGAGGGCATATTATGGCTTCCAGTTTAGTGTTTTATGGGATTCCTGTGTGTGAAAATGAATGGGTCTCTGATTTGTGTCCCTTCTCTTGGGCTCTTTTCCTACTATTTGTCTTGTCAAACTCTGATATTTTATTTTATTTGTTATATTTTCGTACTATCTCTTAGAAGCTTGTTCTCTCCTAATGAGAGAAGCGGGGAGTGGATCTGGAGGAGAGGGGAGGAAGGAGGAACTTGAAGAAGTAGAGGGAGGGGAAACCATAATCAGGATATATTATGTGAGCAAAGAATCTATTTTCAATAAAATGGAAGAAAGAAAGAAAAGAAGACATATTTTTTATTAGGATATCATGCAGCACCTGTTTCCTGAGACCTAGTAAAATCTATGCACCACTTGGGAATTCCACATAAACACTTACTGATAAGTGCATACTGAAGCTAATCACAAGATGCATTGTCTTTTGTAATTCAAATCTCCCAAATAAAATTTATCTAAAGAATTAGAGCAATTAAATTAATGGGCAGTATCTCTTCTTAACAAATTGTTCCGGTCAATTATGTCATTTTGTGAAAAATTAAAGCATTTGCTTGACTAAGATCAAACATTTTTTAAAAAGTCATCCCTTCAGCAAGAAAAATCCTAATTATCTTCTCAAATCTACTTAATATACCGACATCTTCCATGTCTTCTGTAATCATTTATTCCAATCCACAAGGATCACTCGGAGTTCCTGAAAATGGTAGTAAGCCTTCCTCTCTGTATAACACATTTGGCACTTAATCAAGGAATACCCAGTTAATCCTTCAGCTGAAGAATAAAATGGAGACACAGAATGACCTTGTGATCAAACAAAGATCTTATAGCTGTTCATGATAAAATCAGATCTGTTAGAAATTTGGTGTATATGGAGGTGTGGATTTCTTTCCATTTTTCTATTGCACTCTTAATTTATTGCTTTATATCTTATTTCCTTGTTCTTTTATAAATATGTTTGTTTCTCACAATAATTCCACTAGCTGATTAAGAGAAGAATGGGATATTAGATGTGATCTGGGAAATGTCCACAAGGGAAAGTATAAGGTAATCGGCTAGAGATGTCTTTTATACTCCATTTCTTCCACTTACCATAGTAATCCTGTATACCCCTATTTTACAGTGAGGGGCAGAGCCTGGGAGATTATTTTCAGTGCTCAAGGCCACTTAGATGACAAATCAGACAGTTTGGTCACTATGGAAAAAGAAATAGTACTGTAAGCTATGGACTACAGGAAAATTAATATGCTACTGTCCTTCCCACTCCCTAAAATGTTGTAAACATGCCCACATTTATTTATCAGTGCCTAATAAATCCTATGAAGTTACATGGTTTTCCAAACATAATAATGGAGAAATAGGGTAGGAAGATTTAAATAATAATATTTACTTTATGGCAACTGAAAATATGAGTGAGGTCTTTGAAACTACTGGAAATGGAATAATCTTTTTGCCTTAGTCAGCACTGCTTTAGGCACGTATGAAGTAAATCAGACACTCACATTACTATCTATGATATAGCCAGATCATTACCAATAAAATGAAAAAGGATACATTAAGATTTCCATTAAATAAGTAGTTCTCATGAAGGGAATACAAAGGACACTTTTGCTCATATTTTTTTCATTTGAGAAAACAGAAAACTAAATATATTTTTCTGAATACAAAAATAAGCAAGAAATGTGGCTTGTTTGGTTGCTTGTCATCACTAAGTGACAGGAATTTTAGTTCTCCCCCTTAGCTAAATTAGGTAAATTTGGGGTCTTTTGTCATTATTTATCACAATAAAAACACAGTTATCTCTGTTTTTAATGTTAACTCACTTATAAAATCCAATATATATATTGATATGTTCATGTAAATCTAAATTTGTTTAACAATCTATACAATATATTAAATAATTATAACCTAGTCAAAATCCATTTAAAACACTGATGAAAGTCATTTCTAATGCAAATTTAGGAGGTATTTACTGCAAATTTTAAACACCTAAGAGTTTCTTCAATCAATTATTAATAATTTTCAAAGACCAAACAACCTCTAATTATGGAAGAATAAAGGACAGCTCTAAGATCTAAAGTCTGGTTATTTGATTCTAGGAAAATATATACATGAAATCAGCTGAAAGGAATATAAAATTCTGCAGATGATAAAAACTCCCCCAAATTACTTCATTTTCATCCACAATAGTACTTGCTCCCATAAAAATCTTGCTACAGTAAAAGCAAGGGTAACATAAATTAAAGGATCTAAATATGGAAAAATTATCTATCACACTCCTCACTATATTCAAGCTTGGCCACAGAACATTTGGCTCATGAGGCAAATGCTAAATGCCTCAGTATATAACTTTGTAGCTGAAAAAATTTTAACAATGTCATGAAGAGTTCAGTTAGAAAAATAAATCATCAACGTGTGAGTAAAGCTTTCTGTTTTGCACTGTTCCAAACAAATCATCAACGTGTGAGTGAAGCGTTCTGTTTTGTACTGTTCTGAGATATTCAAAAGAAGATACTCCAGGAATACAATGCAAACAAACTTTTAAAACAGCTTAAACTCAATGGCTACTTACGACAAAAATTCATAAAACATCACTATATTAATATTTTATAAAGTGTTATTTCTGAAATTTTACTTTGACTAGGTAAGAAGTTTATTAACAAAATAGTGCTTAAAATTCAATAGGGAAGACTGTGTTTAGAGACCCTTAGATCTAATTTTGTAATTAATAAGCAGGTCACCAGAAAATATATATGTACACATTTCAACATTTTAACTTACACTTTTTAAAATAAAAATGAAGATAAAGAGACAATTTGAAGGCAACTACAATCATCCATCTCAAAAGCTATACATGCCTGCTCTGTGTCTGAAGGCATTCTAGGTCCAGGAACCTTGGGAGGGGGAAGTACTCCCAAGTTTGAAAACAATGCACAAGAAAGGAAGAAGAAAGTCAGAAACAAATTCCAAGATTCTGAGTTCAAATAATAAAAGAATGTCAGTGGCAATGCTTAGAACAGTGAGTTCTGGGAAGACAAAATGGGCACTGTTTGGGCATATTGAACCTGAGAAACAAAAAGGACTTTGGATGGTACTATAAAAACCTAGAGGCTTAGAAATCACATGTGCAAATAATTTCCTGGATCTATTGACATGGAAGCAATGGTGAACATAGAGGCCTAGAGGTTTTACCAGCAACATATGGGATAGGAGTGAAAGGTTTGGGGACCACAAAGAAAGACTGGATGGATTGGTGATATGTATGGTGTTGGAGGAGAGGTTCAGAGTGTTAAAGGAACTGATATACCCTGCTTACAAACTGTCTGTTCCAAACATTCTTCCACTGCAAATAAACTCTTTGTCTTCATAATGCAGTTAATTTGAAGATCTGTCTTATTTGGGGCTTGGAAAAAGGAGGGACCTTCAACCTTAAATCCTTAGAGGATTGAGTTTCGTTCTGAATGGCAGAGGATACCAACATGGCCAATAAAAGCTATCCATTGGCTCATAACTCAGGAATTGAGAACAGGACACAGTTACTATGGCTGTACAACCCGATATTAACAACAGGAGAAAACAGAAGCGTGTCTTCTGGTTCTGAATGAAAGAATTAAAAAAGCTGGTCTAGAAACATATGTAGATGGACAGCAGAAGTAGAATCAATAGATAAGAAAGAAAAACAATTTTAACTCTACGAACTGGGACTATGTGATCTATTAATTTCTTTGTTATTGGCTCAGATTGAACAGCCTAAATTACACAGGACAAAATTTTATTTTCTCCTCAGATTCCACTTCATGAATAAAACTAGATGTGCCAAGTACCCAAAACACTTCCCCAGGGAGAGAAATAAGCACAATACTATGTATTTCTTATGGAGCTTGCTTCTTATCCAGGAATACCACTTGCCCATTGGGGAGAGAAGTGTCCTATTTATAGTGTGCCTCTGCTAACATTTCTGATCTTAAGATGAAAGGGCAGCTCATCACAGGGAACTGAGTGTGTGAGAGTAGACAATAATGAAAAAGTTGAGTAAAATATCCTCCCTTTTGAAAATTTTTATCTCCTTCCAGAAAGTAGTAGGATGAGAGAATACATATTTAAACCATTAAATGCAATAAGTGTAAATAGCTTTGTCATATAATTCTCATAGGGAAAATGTAAAAATGACTGATCTTATTCTTATCTTCTCTAATAAAAAACTAAAATTTAAATTAATAAGAAATGACCTCATGCCACAGGTTCTTTTCACAGAATTAGAAACCTACAAAGCATAATAATGTTTAGCTGGGAGTACATTATTCAAGATCCTGCCCAGATTCTGTGAAGTTTATCCAAAGATAAAGAGGCATTTATGAGAATCTTCCCTGAAGTGGTGAGCTAGACTCCCCCTGATAT
>LZPO01036432.1:0-15068 GCA_001675575.1 Neotoma lepida | reverse complement strand
GGGATTATTACTGATAATGGTACTGAAAGAGAAAACCTAGTGCCTGAAACAAGATTGCTTCTGAAGTGTAGTGGAAGCTGGAAAAGATAGAAAATAGAAGGCCAACCACAGGCAAGTTAGAAATCAATTGAATTATGAATTAATTAAATTTGATTTAAATAGTTATTTGAAAATGACAGAAATAATATTTAGATTGTCCAAGNTATAACAACTTCTTCTGGTTTGGCAATCTAAANACTCAAACAACAATGTCTGATTCACAATTTGGAATGAGTCAACAACATCAAATTAATTTATTCAGTTAGCAATTGTCATAGATACCTTGCCAATCTGCTTTTGAGTCTACACTTANAGAGTTAGCTACTTTCGATTTACAAATATAAATCTTAAAGAATTTAAATTGATCCAAGAAGTTATATTCCANGATCCTCATACTACTTTGTAACTATATTTCAAGGTCCACCTGAAGACAAACAAGAGTCAGTACTCATGTATTTTCAACAGTTAGTCCTGCAAGAGAACAAACTGTGTGTGGTGAAGTCAATACCCTGCCTGTTATTAATTGGAACTTCCATATTCATGGGCAGGAGATTACTTGGATCTTCTTTGCATAGTTCATATACNTGATTAAAATGATTTTGAGCATGATACTACCTTATTTTACTATGGTTAGTTATAGAATAATTTATGATTGCATCAAAATAATAATGATAAATATCTTAAAATGTTTAACATAATATTTGAATAAAGAAATTTTTATTTTGGAAAAGAAATTTGAAGCAATTTAGGGAANGCCTCATACTTTTAAGTGTGTAATTGTTAAGTTTGTAATTTTTTGACATGAATATGTTATTTGCATCATTACCAAGCCTACCACTTCTGCTTTAACTCTCCCTGTTTCCTACCCTCCATACCAAACTCATTTCCTCTTCATCCTTAATTACTATCACACACACACATACACACACACACACACACACACACGCACACGTATGTGAACATGTGAGTATGTGTGTGTCAGTGTATAACCTAGTGTGTGCATTTAGATTTAAATGGTGAACATGTGTTTAGGGTGGACCACTTTTGATTGCATATTTATCGAAGGGCTTGTCTCTAGAGAAAACTGTTTCTTCACCCAGTGTTATCAATTTAATGCAGCTTTTCATATGGTCTTGTGACTTGGTGAAACACCCTCAATCCACATTTGCATATTGATCTGTGTAGTTATTATGCAGGACTCATNTACAAAAGATATTTTTGAGATTCCATGGGCATCTCTGTCATGTTAATAAGACACTGTTTTGCAGCAGATTTTCTGGTGCTCTGACTCTTGCAGTCATCTGTCCTCTCTTCTATGATGTTCTCTGGTACTCAGGCATAGGGATTGCATTGTAGATGTACCAACTTGGGCTGTACTTCACACTGTCATTTATTTACTACAATTTGACCAGTAATGGATGCCCGTAGCAGCCTCCATTTGCTGTAAATGGAAACTTCTTTGATGACTAGTGAGAGTTGCACTTACCTGTGGGTATAAGGATACATATTTATAACACAGTATAAAATACCTTCATTTAGGAAAATTGCAGTGGTAATTTCACCTAAGGGATCTATGATTTCACTAGGTAAGAGTATCCAGTATGTTTAGAGTAAACTCATTTTCTATTAGTAAAATAGTTCATCTGTTGAGTAGGCTTAAAATCCATTTAGACAGTGTGGTGGTTTGAGAGAAAATGGTCACTGAAAGGGAGTGTCACTATTAGGAGGTTTGGCTTTGTTGGAGGAATTGTCACTGTGAGGACAGGCTTTGAGGTCTCTTTTCTCAAGTTTCACTCAGTGAGACAGTCAGACTTCATGTTGTCTCTGAGTCAAACTTAGGCAGTAAAGGAAAACAGAGAGCTGCTATAGATGTAGTTAAATAAGGGGGCCATGCTTCAGCCCCAGTAAAGCAGCAGAAGTTGTCAGATTCCACCATGTTGTTCTGGCTTTAGAATTAAAGATAGAAGAAACAGGTTATGGAATTTGCCTCCACATCTAAAGAAAGTTGTTGAGGCCAGGCATGTGTCAGGAATGTCCCTGAATGGAGGTCTAGTAGAGAGGCCATTGAGTGAATCTGTGAAGTTGAAGCCTAGATTGCCTTGGAGAACCCAAGATGTTAGAGATGCCAGAGTCATGGAATACCTGTTGAGGAGAATTGCCAAACATTAAATGGTGTTTTTGAGTGGTGGGTGACATTTTGCTTGTTGACAGCATAGACACAGAAACTTCCTAGATTTGGGGCAGTAAGCATGGCTCCCAGAGCTGGTGGTAAATCTACCTCCANCAAGAGACTAGGCTCTCAGGTAACCAAGGGGGAGGAGTCAGCTGTCAGTACACTATGATCTAAGTTTTACAGCAGTTAAAGTTTTGCTCATGCAGACAAAACAAGTTACAAATACTCAGTAAAGGACAGATTCCTTTACTGGATGGAAAAAAAAAGGTCTCTGAACAAGTCACAGTTGTTTTTGAAAATGTGCTCAGGCTTATATATTATATAATGGTATACAAAAATAGTATTAAAATAATAGGGTGAAGTCCTTAAAGATGGAGTAAAGTAATATGAAAAAGCCATGTAAAGATGAAAAATACACAGAGAATCTGGAACCTATATGTTATTGTGTTGTCTTTAAACTTTTTTGTCTGCTAGGACACACTGGATTTTGAGTAATCTTAGATAAAACCAACCTATATATTTTGAAAATGTCTTGANTTCAAAATTTAAGTCAAAAGGCTTTGGGGGCAANGTTATGCTCTTATTTCCACAGGAAATGAAAGGCTNTGAATTCATTCNGAGTTAAAGAAAATCAGGTTTTATTGAAGAAGACTCCCTGGCTACAAACAAACAAATAAACCAAAAAACCTAAATAATANACAAGACATGTGATGTATATTTTACCTGCTCAAACACATAACAAAAAANTANTCTTTAGCTAACTTATGTACAATGCAGAATCTATACTTATATNAATGCAGATATATATGCTACTTTTAAAAGTTTNTGTACTTTCAGAGCAAGGAGACTAAACACCAATGAAAACAGATAGCCTAGGTGATCCAGCATCCCTAACAACTTCAAGGTTGCTGGATGAGAAGANCCAGCCCCAAAGAGTACTCCAGCCAAGACTTAACCATTATCCTAATTTTTTTCAGTGTCTCCCAAAGATTACCAGTGCCCTCAATCAACAGGAAGCAGTCTTGAGAACTACAACTACATTCCCAAAAAAATGGGTTATGAATATTTATTATCATTTAAGGTTGGTTGGTTACAAGTTGTTATTGGTAATGGTGAGGAAAAAAGCTAAACAAAAGAGATTAGATTCAGGGATCTTGTTCTGAAAAGAAAAATGGGGAAATAGAAATGATAGGATAAAAGGGTAGATTATTGAATCTACTTTTCAACCAAAAAACAACTATTAGTCTNAAATATTTTATATTGGTATGGATTTTTATATATTGATACAAATTTGGGATTANTTTTGTTTTACTGTATATTTCTACTCTTGTTTATGAGATTGTGCTTATGNAGCTCATTTAAAAATATATAATTAAGAAATACAGATTAATAGTTAATCATCTATAATAATCAGACTTATACTCGTTAGGTATGTTATCAAGGNTATACANAGATATATTTAGATAGATAGATGGTCTTCAAACACTTCAAAGACCAATATAATATGGCATTTTATATGTTTAGTAACCTAATGCTTTTCATGACAGTGAGACATATCTGCTCCTGGCAGCAACAATCTACTTCAATGAAGATGATAGACACTGATAAAACTCTGTATGGAGTTTGTTTTGTTTATGGCAAAAGCTCNCAATGTGGGCAACAAAACTGTCTTTACCTCAATTGCTGACAGATATTGTCCAAACTGNATCAGCAGGAAGCAAAAATGATGACTGCCAAACTTTGCCAAGACAAGGTATGACAGTCCTTCAAAATTCCTTGCTTCTCAGAAATGTCAGTCAGGTATGCAAGGCCTGTATGCCATAGTTGAATGCCTCAGCATCATAGAGGAAACTTGTGTGACTGTCCAGGTAGCTAGATGTACCTGTTGTTAGGTAGCATTTCATCCTTCTAGGGTCTTCCACAGAATTTAACACTAGATTGTCATAGTTAAAGTTTTCCTTGGTTATGATAAAAGACAAATTAGGTATAAAACTTTAGACTCACAAAGATAAATAATAAAATATTTCCTCTAATTTTGTCAAATACAAATGGACTGGATATTGTAATTGTAATGCTTATTTAATAACTGTTTTTGTTGTATATAATCTTTCTATGTTAATGTTAAAACTTTCATTTTTAATTAGACAAAAGGGGGAAATACTGTGATATAATCCTTTTGTACACTGTGAAGATTTGTTGCTCCAATTGATTTAATAAAAAGCTGGTTGGCCAGTAGCCAGGCAGGAATTATAGGCAGGGCAACCAAAGTAGGAGAATGCTGGAATCTAGAGATGCCAGCCAACCACCAAGGAATCAGGATATGTACAAAATGAGGCACCAGGCCAGGAGCCATGTAGCAAAGTACAGATAAGAAATATGGGTTAATTTATGTGTAAGAGTTAGCTAATAACAAGCCTGAGCTATTAGCCAATCATTTGTAATTAATATTAAGTCTCTGNGTTGGTTGGGAGGAGGCATTTGGGATAGGAAAACTCCACCAACAATCTTGAATCCCAACTCAAAAGGAGTTTCTCCTTGCTTGGCATTGGGGATTTTGTAAGGTTTTTATGGCACTTGGAAAAGCACTGTTACCCCATGTGATATAAGTATACAAACATACACAGAATGGTGGAAGGGAGTGATATATATAAGATATCTTATAAATATATTCTGTTGTGGAATAATCTTTTTGATCACACTGTGTGAAGATGTGTTGCTGTTTTATCTCACCTGTCTAAGACACCTTTTGATCGGTCTAATAAAGAGCTGAATGGGCAATAGCTAGGCAGAGAATTAGCAGGACTTATGGAGAGAGAAAGGAACTCAGGGGAAGAATCAGAAAGGTGGAGATTTGCCAGCAAGACTCTGCAGGAAGTCAATCTTTGGATGTAAGTTACTGATGAGAGGTAATAAGTCATGTGAGAATATCAATTCATATAAATAGATTTATTTAAGTTTTAAGAGCTAGTTGGGGACAAGCCTAAGTAAGCTAATGTCAAGCTTTTGTAATTAATAATAAGTCTCTGTGTCATATTTGGGAACTGGCGGTTCAAAGAAAGTCCAACTACAATATTCTTTAATCTTTTAATCTTTTAAACAATTAAACCCTCTCTCTAGAGCTCCTACTTCCCTCTCCCCTCATGAGTCCCTTCTACTTCCCTGAGTTTTGCAGTTATTCTAGAATGTGTAACATTTGGTGTTTTGTTTCTGGCTTTCAATGACTTCATTCACTATACCTTCTACTTCCATCTATTTGCCTACAAATTNTGTTTTTCTTTATGGCTATAGAATCCTGTTGACTGGGTATACAATATTGTCTTCATAAATTAGTCAGTTAGAAGGTTTTTAGGCCACCTCTATTTCCTAGCTGTTATGAAGAGATCAGCAATCATAGTCAATGAAGTATCTTTATGATAGAATGAGTCCTTTGTGTATATCCTAAGANGTCATGGGGCTGTGCCATATGGAAATCTNTTTTTATCACCTTGAGAATTCTCCACACTGATTTCTCTATTGGCTGGCACAGTTAATAATCTCACCAACAGTGAAGGAATGTTCTAGTTTCACCATATCTTAGACAGCATTTGTAAGTTATCTTCTGGTTTTTACAAATTCTGACTGAGGTTAAATGAAATCTTTGAGCAGTTTTAATTTGTACTTCTCACACTGCAGAGGGTGTTGAACAAGTTACAGATATTTCATAGCCAATGTTATCCCTTCTTTTGAGAAATCTGTTCAGATTCATTCCCTAATTTTATTTCTTTTAAACAAATATTGTTTATTTTGGTGAAATTAGTACAATGTCTATTGAAACCCCATGTCCCAGGTTTTCAAAAGTACAAACAAAATCAAAGAAGCATACATTTCTGCACANATAACTTTATTTTTTGCTAATTAGAATTAGAGTTTCTCTGGCATCATCTGACAAAACTTTCCTTTAATCTTGCAATTGTTTTTCTCAGAGAAGCCATCTTTAGTGTTAGTTTTTACTCTTGCTGCGTCTGTCATTTGACTCCTCACCTAATATTCTTCTTCAGGTCCAGACCCTCAGTTTTAAAAGCAGCTTCAAGCTGAAGAAAGGTCATTTTCCTCAGTTCAGGTCTCTGGTAAACTTCCATCTTCCACTGAAAATCACAGTCTGGAAGTGAAGCAATCACATGCTGGAACTTCAAGCCAATTGTAAGGTCATAGAAAATCTTGCACTGGTAGATCTTCTTATCATCAGAAACCTGAAAATGCACAGTCCTGAACTTCATGAAATGGAGAGGGCAATATGAAGGGGCTCAGGTTGATCACCAAAAATCATCACTATAAAGCAATCAATAATGAACACTGAATGTTAGAATTAGAAGTATTAGGTATTTTAAAGAGATAGATCATCAATGTTCAGTCTTATTATAAATACCACATTACAAAAGAACTACTTTTTAAATAAAAAATAGTTGATGGAAAAGAAAATAAAACAACAACAAAAAAAAAAACCTAAACAATTGAATGACACTCACTAGCACCTGTTTTCCCTAAACCTCAGCCACATCTTCTTTCACCATTTCCTGTTCTTTTGTTCTTGTTGTGTCTTTGTTTTGTTGTTGTTTGTTTTGTTTTTTGTTTTTTTTTAGACAGGGTTTCTGTACATAATCCTGGCTGTTTTGGATCTTCTTGTATAGACCAGGCTGGCCTTGAACTCGGAGATCCACCTGTCTCAGCCTCCTGGGATGAAAAAAGTGTGCCACCACCACCAGGCTATTCCTTGTTCTTTTAGAAAATATTTATGAGCAATTCTCTGATCTTCAAAGAGGAACTGAGTGAGTCTATTCGATGTGATTCTGTGCATCTCTTGAGATGTGTTGTCATATTCTTTTTTTCCCAGACAAATATATAGTGAATGCTTAGTATGTGCCATACACTGTTAACACCTCAAAATGGCAAAAAAAAAATGACAAGGGCAATACAAAGAAATTCAGGAAGAGGGAAATAGGCAATTGAAAGGTGTGGGAACTTAGGATTCTGAGGTGATGCAGGCTCTGCCTTAAGTGTTGTCATTTTAGATTAGAGTGTATCTCNCTCCTCTCTTGTCCAATGACTTTCAGTTTAACATAGTCTCTTTACTTCTCATCTCCCAAGTCCTCCATTGAAGTGTTTGCCTCTTGCTCAAACACGGTGAGAGGTGTTTTCTGATGTAGGTTACAGAGGTCTCAGGCAATCTCATTTGNTTTCATAATACTTTGTATTTATGTGGTTCTTCATATATTCTAGATACTAATCTTCTATCATATGTTTAGTTAACAAGAATTCTCTCCTATTCTATGGCATCTTCTTCACTGGATTGATAGTTTTCTGTGTTTCTTAGCTTTTGAGGTTTATAAGATCACATTTACTGACTTCCGTCCTCAATTCCTGAGCAGCTAGAGTCAACTCAGAAAGTCCTTCCCTCTACTCTTGGGTACTGACTATATATGCTTCCCTGCACCAATCTTTCGGGTCCTCACTACATCCTTCCATGCACCTGTCTCGGGTCCTGACTATATTTTCTTCTAGATATTTAAGTGTTTCAGATTTTATATTGTGATATTTGATCCACTTAGATGATTTTGATAGAGGGTGGTAGACATCGGTGTGATTTCATTCTGCTACATGTGGAAATCCTGTTTTCCCAGTACCATTTATTGTGGGCATTGTTTCTTTTGCTGTGTATATTTGACATCTTTGTCAAATATCTGTTGTCTGTGACTATGCGCCTTTGATTCAGATCTTTCATCACATTCCATTAATCTACTTTCTGCTTTTATGCAAGTATCATGCTTTTTCATTACTACAAATCTATAATGTAATATGAATTCTGACATGGTAATTCTTCCAGGACTATTCTTTTGCTCAGGATTACTTTGGATTGCAGGGGGTCCTTGGTGGTTCCATAGATACTTTGGTTGGTTATGTGTGTGTGTGTGTGTGTGTGTTTCTGTGAATAATTTTTTTGGGATGTTGTTTGAGATTGCATTCAATCTGTAAATTGATTTGATAAACAGTCTACTGTGGATTATGCCCATTGTGTAAAATAAAGCTGATTGGTGATAGCTGGACAGGAAGAGATTGAGCACAAGAGCCAGACTAGGAGAATTATGGGAAGAGGAAGAGCAGAGTCAGGGCAGATGTCAGCCAGCCACCAGGAAAGCAAGACATGTAGAAAATGAGATAACAAACCAGGAACCATGTGGCAAAGCATAGATAAGAAATATGGTTAATTTAAATAAAAGACCTAGCTACTAATAAGCCTGAGCTATCGCCAAGCATTTATAATTAATATAAGCCTCTGAGCGATTATTTAGAAGTGCCTGTGGGATGGGGCAGGACAGAAAAATTCCATTTACAACAGTCTTCTTAATAATGTTATTTCTAGCAATCCACGAACAATGGAGGTGTTTAGGTTTGTGGATTCTTTTCCACTTCCTTTTTTTCTGCTATTGTGAATGGGCTATTNCACAATCTCTCTAATTAGCATGCTTGTAAGTAGTCCATAGAATGGCTTATGAATTTTGTAAGTTCACCTTTCCGTCCTGCTACCTTTGTAGAATATTTTAGGCATAGACTTTGTTGCATGAATTTTTGTTTGTTTGTTTGTTCTCTTCAGCTATGAATGTTTTGAATATGGTATTGATTTTTGATTGGTGAATCGTGGTTGTTTTCAATTCATAGGTAANTGAATAGCTTATGGATGTGGCTCCTGGCTGGTTCTGAGCATAGAGAGGCCTTCCTGAGTGAGGACTCTTGGGAAGACTCACTGAAACACTGTGAATGCAACTTCAGATGCACCTAGATTGTGTTGCTAATGCAAGTATGGGTTTGGGGACTCACCTAGCTAATGTGCACTCTTGTGTAACTATTTATTGACCTGGGGGGCACTATAGAGAACTCATTCTTCTTAAGTTGAAATCATGTTGGATTTCATAAAGGACCTAGGTGGGGATCCTGGGGACACCAATGTAGAAACATATTCTGTTGACATGATCTGAGTCCTACGGTATTTGTCTGTCTGAAGACCCTCTGTGCTATACATTTTTTGGAAAATGGATTCTTCTGTCATGTAGTACATTCCATCCACAGCTTCCACTCCACCCACTCCTCAGGTCCCTCCACCTCCCCCAGATCCACTCCCTCTCCACTGCCTGTCAGAAAAGAGTAGGCCTCCAACAGACAATAACCAAATGACAAGACGAGGTACTATAAGACAATGCAAAAACCCTGATATCTAGGCTCGACAAGGCAACCCAATAGTAGGAAAAGAGTCCCAAGAACAGGCAAAAGAGTCAGAGACACACCGATCCCACTGCTAAGGTTCTAATTTGAAATAAGTAAATAATGCCCCTAGTCAATTGAATGTTTAACTTAAAAAATCTCTAAATATTTATTTATTATATTATAAAAATAAACTGCATTAAATTATCTATCACATATCAGTTTTAACTTCTAATTTTTTTATTTTCATTATGTCTTGAGTTAAATATAGAAGTTAAGCTTAATCAAAGAGAGTATACTTTCTTCAGCAGTGCATAGAGGTATTAGGAGATGTTACTATATTAAAAGAAGCAATAAGATAACTTTAAACAACATTGTTGCACTGAAGAAATTCTTATAAAATATGTTTGATCAACTTAAAGTGATATCTGATTTCTTTAGAGATATTATACAAGTCTTTAGAATTACCAATANCTTTGAATGTAAAAAAGCAAGTTTTCCTTTATAAAAATTATANTAAATAATTCTTAACATTTAAAAATTATTGATGATGTCTGATAGATTAAATTTTCTTGGACAGTTTGCATTCTCTAGGAAGGAGCTTACATACTATAAACACTTAAACACTAATTTGAAATACATGATATTGATTACACATGTTTTGGACAAAGTATTTTATGCAACTTATTTTTTGTTTCATTTTTCCTACTCTTATAAATACTGACACTTTAGACAGAAATCATTTGGGGTGACTGATAGCATGTTAAAATCTAATCTACACAGTCATTTTCTCTCTTGTATATTTGTCATTGCTTTTATGTCTTCCATTTTATTTTATTTTATTTTTTTAACCTCATTGTGTTTCAGGTAAAATAATCAAGGGAATTGAAGATATTAATAGTGTTGTACTGAATACAAAAAGATCAGATGACTGTCTCATCTCATCCTATGAGATGAATAAGATCTTATAATTTTGTCTTTATTTCCTTGTCTTCTTTTGAGATAATGTAAATTGCATGTTCTTACCAATCAAGAATATAATCCATATTTTGGAGATGTAGTAAATGTAATTCCATAATATTTTCTCCTAGTGATACAATTTTCTCAAATATATTACATTGTATATTTGGTTCTATGTTGAAACAGTAAATAATTTGGATTACTAAAATAAAATTTATGGACCAACAAGTGAAATATAGTTAAAATGTTTTTCATAAAAATTAGGTATATATTTTAATATATTTCNTTATGTTTGTATCTACACACAGACTTACATTGAATAGGACTAGATTTTGCTAGGAAGTTTCTTTCCATATAACAAAAATTACAATCAATAAACTGAGGGAAGTTGATTGCCCTCAATAATGTGACTGAACCCCATCCAGTCATTGCCTGGACTCAACAGCAAAAGCTGAGGTACCATGAAAAGAACATCACCGACTGCAGACTGAAGTTGGGCTCATGACTGCAAAATCCACTTAATCATAGTCTCCAGCCTTCTTACCTGCTATAAATATCACATAATTGTCCATCCCACCACGAAGTGAAACATTTTTCCAAAATAAATTTTCCCCATTTCTGGAAAGTACTGAAAAGATAAATTCTCATCTGCTGTTACTTTTTCATTCATATTGAAGCATCAATATGCTATTTAGTGAACTCATGATTATTCAGATGAGTTATCTTAAATATTTCCATGTATGAAATGGAGAAATTTGTATGTATGCCAGAAACATGATGGTGGGNGAATGGCAAAGTATGTGATGGTTCCATGTCCTTCTCTACTTTAGTTTGTATGGTTCCTTTTTGCAGATGCTTCATGAATTCTGAATTTCCTGAGACACATGATCTGATGATTATGTGCAATGTAACACCTATGCTTCATTATTTTCATACATCCTGTCTTTGAAACAACATTCCTGAAGGGAAAGTCATCTATTGGTCTATAATCTAGTGCTGAAGGAGTCATGTCATTTTCATTCAAACAATGTCCCAAACTCAAACTTCCATGTAAATNGATCTCAATCAATATGATTTTTAGTGCCTCTTCCCTTGTCAGAATCTATAACAAGGCCTCCTGATATTATCATACTGTCATGACATTCTGAATCTTAAGTGGAGGGAAGAATGATAAAAATACTGGTATTCTAACTATAACTATTTTCTATTTTCTTTTTCCTCATGTNTCACAGCTGAAGAAGACATTTGCTTTCAGAGAAAAGTAATGATAGTTTTCAATATCCANNAATGCAATTTGCAATAAGAATGAAAACATAGTTATGATTTGGCAAATCTAAAGTGTTTAAAATATTTAATTATATGGTAGATGATTATATGGTTTAAATAAATCAGCAATGTACTTTCCAAGAAAAATATGTATCATTGTTAGTGTAGTTTATTATTAAATTGGCTTGGAAAATAAATAAATATTTAATGGTCAGAATATGTCAAATGTCTCNCCTGATATCGGAGCTTCATTCAATTGCTAACTCAGTTCTCTTCAAAGTCTTTAATAACTTTATTAAATAATAAGAGCGTATATTTTATTTTGCCTAACTGCTTCTGCATAGAAGAATATAGAGTTGCAAAAACAATCAACAAAAAATTGTAATTACTTTTAAAAATAAAGCCCAAAAGAGATGAACTTGTGATCATTAATGGCAGGATTTACTNATGAACTAAGATGGGCTTGTGTATCACTAGGAAAAATAAATTCCAGAAGGCTGTCTTTCAGTGGTTAAAGANTATTTTGAGCAGATAACTTTCAGTTGCATGAGGTTTTTGGAGTTTTGTTATTGTTGTTGTTATTGTTGTTGTTTTATTTTTCATTTTTACATTCCAACCAAAATCTGCCCCCCACAATTCTCCCTCCCCACATGCTATCTATGCCCCCATCCACTCCCCTCCATTGTTTCTCTTGGGATACAGGTGGGCCTCCAATGGCTATCAGCCAGTTAAGGTATATCCAGTTGCAGAGTAGGCTCCTCCTCTTCTATTAAGGTTGAATGAGGCAATCCAGTAGGAGGAATGGGTCCCAAAAGCAGGCATCAGAGTCAGAGACAGCCCCTGGCCTCACTGTTAGGAGTCACANAGGAAGATCACATTACACAAATGTAACATGCTTGCAGAGTGCCTAGGTCAGTCCCATCCAGGCTCCCTGGTTGTTACTTCAGTTTCTGCGAGTCCCCAGGAGCCCAGGTTAGTTGGTTTTGTGAGTTTTCTTGTGGTGTCCTTGACCTGTCTCTTATACACATCTAGATGTGTATAAGAGACAGGGTCAGTCCCATCCAGGCTCCCTGGTTGTTGCTTCAGTTTCTGTGAGTCCCCAGGAGCCCAGGTTAGTTGGTTTTGTGAGTTTTCTTGTGGAGTCCTTGACCCTTCTGGCTCTTACAGTCCTTCCTCCCCGTCTTCCATAGGGTTCTCCAATCTCAGCCTAATGCTTGGATGAGAGTCTCTGTATCTGTTCCGGCTAGTTTCTTAGTGAAACCTCTCTGATGACATTTGAGCAAGGCACCAATCTATGAGAGTGGTAAAATATTGTTAGGAATCATTTCATTGACTTTTTTTTTTTTGGCCAGTCGTGTTTGTTTCTGTCCTAGGTCTCTGGGGAATCCAGTCTCTGGGTCTTGTCCCTCAGGGGTGAGCTCCCTCCTGTGGTATGGTTCTCCAGTTGGGTCCATCATTAGTTGGTCACTCCAACAGTTTCTATGCCTTCTTTACCCNACCACACTGTTTTAGACAGGCCAAATTGAAGGTCAAAGGGTTTGTCGTTGGGCTGTTGTCCCAATCCCTCCACTTGAAGTCTTTCTTGTTATAGGAGATGGCCAGTTGAGGCTCTATATCCCCCATTGCTTGGTGTCCTAGCTAGGGTCACCTTCATAGATTCTGGGAGTTTTCAATGCACTAGGTTTCTAGCTATTCCCAGAGACTCTCCTGACTCCCCATATGAGGTTTATATCTTACTTTTCAGGGATCATTGATGGTTCTTTAGATGTACTGTTGGTTGTACATTTCTCATGTTAGAATGAATATCCTGTACCTCACATCTACTTAAACTTTTATAAAAATAGTAAATTCTTGACTGCCGACCTTGTAGTTTCATAAAAATTGACCTTGCAAATAAGGGTTGTGAAGATTTAGTGCCAAAATATAGAAAGTTGAAAATACGTAGAGAGAATGTTTAGTTTCTGTATTATGCNTTAGTTTCTCTGAATGTTCATATTAGCTCAGTATTATAGGCACATGCTGAGCATATTCATGTAGCCACCCACAATGCATTTTTGACTGACCACTTACCTTCATGTCTTGAGATACATACATACATACATACATACATACATACATACATAATATTTATCAAGCATGACCTGATAATAGCAGAAAAAAGAAAAAGGCTGAAATATCAGAGTCCCAACTCTGTGAATATGAAACCTTGGAGAATACAGAATTAAAAGGAATGCATTTTTCATAGAAATAGGTATAAAATAGCATTTCAGTTTGTTTTTGCTATAGAGAGACTGTGCTAACAATCTATATTACATCATAAATCATATTGTGCAAAAATGCCTGTGGAATGAAGAGAGAACACATTTACTCAGTTCATATGCTTTCTTTTCTAGTAAANTTATTTGTTTCACATAGTTTCTCCATTTCCCCTGTTCTTCTACCTCAACACATTGTGGAAACTGTTACTGTAAGACATATTCCTCATTCTAGAAAAATTCCCCAAATAAGTAACAAAGTATTTCATATTGAAATCAGGCAATATTGAAAAATTGATATTTACTAACATCTGAAGTATTTAGAGTTTATCACCTAAAATGATTGTGACAGAAATTATACATAAAATTCAAAAATGTTTAACTTTTTCACCAATATCAACAATTTAATTTGCCTTTTAAAATATTTAGGATGCAGATAACTAGACATATATCATGTGATACATACTACAAAATGTGAAATAAAAGTAAGAAATACATTTTCTGTTAAAATATATTTCAGTGAAAATGCAAGCAATTTTATCATACTTCAGACTGAAAAGTAGTTTCTAGCCTGCTTATGAATAAAACATGTTAAAATAACATGTTAGGGGGAAATGCCAAAAATTACNCACATAAAGAAAAACTATATTATCCACAAAATTTTTTAAGTTATTTTACCATATAAGACATGCTGTTAGATTAAAAAATGATTAACTAAATGTTACCACCTAATAATCTTTGACTATTTCTTTTAATATTTTATCACACAATCTATGTCCAAGTTGGCATGTAAAACATTAAGATGTGACAGCAAGTGAGTCTTTCACATGCTTTCAAAGCATATTTCCCCATTTATGAACATAGAAACATGATGCTAGCTCCAATTCTTTATATATTTTAAATTCATGCATGAAAGAATCTTTCTGTTCAAATGAACAGAATGCTTTCTGCANCAAAGTGTCTAGAAATATTGTCAGGTACNAACTTTGTAGAAATGTGTTCCTGAGATAAGCTGAATTTTACTGTCTCTCCTCTAAAAATCTAACTGGGGCTCTGTCTGCAGATATCTCCAAGACACAGGATGGTCACAAAATAGTCCAAGCCTCAATGCTGAATGTAGTGAGGGCAAATTTAATTTTTTT
>LZPO01036431.1:2452-19006 GCA_001675575.1 Neotoma lepida | reverse complement strand
GCTTACCAATCCAGATATAGAATTCTCAGCTACCTCTCTAGCACCATGTCTGCCTGCATATCACCATACTTCCCAACCATGATGATAATGGACTAAACCTCTGAAGCTGTAAACCACCCCTAATTAAATGTTTTCCTTGATAACAGTTGATGTGATCATGGTGTCTCATCACAGCACTAAAACCCTAACTAAGATGGAAGTTGGTACCAGGAGTGAAGTATGCTCTGATAGGCCTGGCTGTGCTTTCTGTTTGGAGGAATTTGGACTTTGAGACTTTGGATTAGAAAGGCAAGTGAATGCTTTAAGTGGGTCTTAATGAGCCATACTCGTAGGAGCATGGAAGATAGTGGTGCTGAGAGTGATCACTCTCCGAGAGAGGATCCTGCTCAAAACTTTCAGAGGAGAAGAATTTTAGTGTGTGGCCTAGAGACCATTTTTGTGTGTAACTGTTTTTTTTGTTTTCTGTCTTGTCCAAAAAATCTGCCTGAGGCTGCATTCAAGAGTTATGGATTAACAGCTTTGGCAGATGAGATTCAAAATAGTCTAGTATTGGCTGTGCCATGTATTTATGAATGGCAAATCTTATGCAGATCTACGATGAAAAGGAGTAAGCTGAGCAAGGAAAAATAAAAAATGTATAGTTTTTGAAAATAAAGTGCACCATGAAGTGTAAACAGATTAAAGAAAAGCCTGATGTTAATTGGAATAAAGGAGTGGTAACCTCATAACAAGACCCCATCTGGTTAAACTTCCAACTTGTGAAAAGGAATTAAAGAAAAGTGAAAAGGAATAAAAGAAAAGATTATGTCCAGGTGTAGTAGTGTACACCTTTAATCCCAGCACTTGAAGGTATGGGCAGACAGACCTCTGAGTTCAAGGCCAGCCTGGTCTACAGATTGAGATTCAGGACAGCCAAGCTTAGGCAGAGAAACCATCACAAGAGAAAGCTGGTGAAAATATATTTCAATGAGGGGAACATGTTCCAGCCCTAGAAAGCAACAGAACTTGGCAGCTTCGGCCACATGGTTCTGGCTTTAAAGTCAAGAATACAAGAAAGGCGTTATGGAATCTCCTTCCAGGACTAAGGAAATCTGTGGAGGCCAGGCATATGACAGGGGTGTCCCTGCATGAAGTCCTAAAGAGGCCATGTGTGAAGCCATGAAGATGAAGACTGGATTGCCNTGGATACCCAAAGATGCCACAAATGTGGGAAACTTGNCAAGGAAAGCTGCTNACAAGGAGTGGAACCAGCCCATAAGAAAGAAATCTGTTGCCATCAACAAAGCTGAAAGGGGTTTGAATCAGACATGCAGATGCAGAATCAGGAATTTTCCAAGCTGGTTTTCAGTCTTGCTTTGGTCATGTATTTCCTCACTATGCTCCCTTTTCTTTCTTTTGGAACAAAAATGTGTATCCTGTGCCATTGTATGTTGGAAGTATGAAATCTNTTTTTTGATTTTGATTTTATAGAGGGTTACAGTTAAGAGATTACCATGAGTTTCAGAAGAGATTTTGGACTTTTAAACAGGGTTGAGATTGTTTTAAACTATGGAGACTTTTGAAGTTGGACTAAATACATTTCTGCATTATGATATGGCTATAAGCCAATGGGGGCCAGGGAGTAGAATGTGGTGGTTTGAATGAAAATGGCCCCCATAGGCTCACAGGGAATGGCACAATTACGAGTTATGGCCTTGTTGGAGTAGATGTGGCCTTGTTAGAGGAAGTATGTCACTAAGTCTGGGCTTTGAGGTTTCAGATGCTCAAGCCAGTCCCAGTGGCTCTCTCTTCCTACTGCCTGATGATCTGGATGTAAAACTCTCAGCTACCTTCCTAGACCATGTCTGCCTGCATGTTGCCATGCTTCCTGCCATGATGATAATGGACTAAAACTCAGAACTATAAAAAAGCCCTAATTAAATGTTTTCCTTCATAACATTTGCCTTGGTCATGGTGTTTCATTACATCAATAAAACCCTAATTAAGACACCCCTATGTCACCAGATTTTAACCAGATTTATCAAAATTACCAATAGAGAAGACATACTTTAATGGAGAATATTCTATAACACTATAAAATAAATGGATGTAGACTTTGAACCACATGATCTTCAGTAATCAAATACAATTGAAGGTCTGTTATGAGAATTACCTACTGTTAATTATAGAATTTCACTAAGCAAAGTAAAATGGGAAAATGTCTGTCATGTTTTAGTTCATCTGTGTTATTTTAGATTATACAAAACCACAAAAATCATTCAGAGGACTGACTTTAGTAGGATGGTGGCATAGGTGATTTCCTGCGTGTATACTTCTACATTATCAGTAGGATTATCTACAAGCAATTGTGGGCATGTGGGAGCTCCTGAAAGAACAAGACCATGGAGGGACATTTTGAAATCAGGTGAAAGACCTGATAACTATTATCCNAGCTACAGACCTTGGAAGAAGCCCAGAATGTCTCTTGATACCACTCTGCCTTTACATATTTGCTGCTGCCATTTTTCTCTTGTATCTGGCATAGTGTGAACGGGTGTGGGGGCATCTTTAACTGCCTTTAATATAGTATTATTATCTCATGGAAATATCCTATTCTACTGGGCATTTTTATCTGTGGGTTATTAGGAAGATGAGTTAGCAGTACAGTTTAGCTGAAGTAATGGTTTTATACAATAATGATGTTATTTTAAATAGAATTTTGATGATTAAGGTTTTTTAAACAAATGTAGTAAGGGATTATGACAGAGGTTAGTTTAGTGAGAAAATTAATATGGGTAAAGGTAAGATGTTTGGCCCTGCCCCTGATAAAGCAGGGGCTGTAGATGGTAGAGAATAGGAACAAGAAAATGTCACATAGCTAAGACTTATGAGTTTCTCTTGAGGAGTCATATAGACTATGGTTTAGGTTAATGATTAAGGAAAACAATCAAGTCCCAGGAGTTAGCTTAAGTTCTTTTTTATATTGGGCAATGTGTTCATGGGTTTCAGTGTGCATCACAGCTGAAACAAAGCTTTACTTCATGTAACTAAAAAACAAAGAATTGGAAAGTTAATTAAGATAATTAAGATAAGTTAATGAAAAGTGAAACTAGTAACCTATTTTTGGGCAATTATAAAAACTACTGCTTATGTAAATCGTTTTGGCTGAAGGGCTCCTGATCTATGAGAAGTCTAAAAGAGAAATGTTTAACTATATGTGGGTTCTTGGAGATAATTTGTTTTTCACCTGTAATATATAAAATGTTTAATCATGTAAGGGAAATGAGAAACATGTTGTTTTTTACTTCTATTCATTGTAATCATTCACTTAAAAATAGAATGTAACCACATTGTGATTTTTATAATGCTTGAAAGATTCTGCTGGGGTATATAAGCTGTAAGGGGGAAAAAAGAAGTTAGAAGGAAGACATCAAGAAAGAAATAGAAGGGAAACATTAAGGTAAAACAGAACTGAAAAAAATATAATAGAAAATCAACAGAAAGAATAATAAAATTTAAAAAGGCTTTTATTCCTCAGAAAAGAAGTCTGTGTGTTATTTTCACAGACTCTGTGTCTTGCCCCCAGTCTCTCTGACCTGCAGATAGCTAGACCCTCTGNAGAAGGAGGTTTTCACAAGACTGCTATTGAATTTCCCCACAGAAACCTTAGATGCAAGGAGAATAAGATGATAGATGCCAACATCCCCAGGTATTAGCTACATAAAGAGTCCTCAACAAAATACAGATGATCTCAATATTCTCCATTAGGTACCTACTGGACTCAACCAAATATAGACAACAAATAGATATTTTGCATTTTTTGGTATGTTTTTTTATTAAGAAAAAAATTTATTCATTTTGCATACCAATCAAAGATCCCCCTTTTCCCCTCCTCCCATCCCTCCAGCCTCCCCCTCCCAACCCACCCCCCATTCCCTCCTACAAGAAGGTAAGGCCTCCCATGGGAAGGTACATTTAGTAGATGCAGGTCCAAGGCCCTCCCCTGCCTCAAGGCTGTGTGAGGTGTCCCATCATAGGTAGTGGGCTCCAAAAAGCCTGCTCATGCACCAGGGATGGATTCTGATCCTACTGCCAGGGGTCCTCTTAAGCAGATCAAACTACACAACTGTCTCACTTATGCAGAGAGCCTAACCCAGTCCCATGCAAGCTCCACAGCTGTTGATCCAAATTTCATAAGTTCCCACTAGTTTGGTTTGGTTGTCTCTGCAGGTTTCCCCATCATGATCTTGATGCACTTGCTCATAGAATCCTTCTTCTCTCTCTTCAACTGGACTCTTCGAGCTCAGCCTGGTGTTTGGCTGTGGATCTCTGCATCTGCTTCCATCTGTGACTGGAGAAAGACTCTGTGATGACAGTTAGGATATTCACAGATCTTATCACTGGGGTAAGCCAGTTCCATTCAGGCACCCTCTCCACTATTCCTAGTAGTCTAAGCTGGAGTCATCCTTGAGGGATTCCTAGGAACTTCCCTAGCACCTGGTTTCTCTCTATACCCATGATGTCTCCTCTATCATGGTATCTCTTTCACTGCTCTCCCACTCCATCCCTGTTCCAGCTTGACTANCCTTTTTCCTTATGTTCTCATCCCCCATCCCCTACCCTCCATTGCCCACCCCTGATGGGGATGCCTTTCTGTATGCTGTGAATATATGTTGCTCTGACTGGTTGATAAATAAAATGTTGATTGGCCAGTAGCCAGGCAGGAAGTATAGGTGGGATAAGCAGACAAGGAGAATTGTGGAAAGAGGAAAGCTGAGGGAGAAGACACCAGCTGCTGCTGAAGGAACAACATGCCAGCAGACCGGTAAAGCCACAGAACATGTGCCAAAACATACAGATTAACAAAAATGGGTTAATTTAAGTATAAGAGCTAGTCAGTAATGAGCCTTAGCTAATGGCCAAACAGTTATAATTAATATAAGCCTCTGAGTAATTATTTTATAAGTAGCTGCAGGACCATGGGGCTGGGCTGGACCATGTGGGGCCTGGTGGAACCCAGACAAAACTTTCTCCTACACATCCCTCATCCCCAGTTTACTCATGGAGATCTCATCTATTTCTCTTTCCCAGGGCAATCTATGCATCCCTCTTTGGGTCCTCCTTGTTAGCTAGCTTCTCTGGAACTGTGGGTTGTAGTCTGGTTATCCTTTGCTTTATATCTAGTATCTACTTATGAGTGAGTACATACCATGTTTGTCCTTCTGAGTCTGGGTTACCTCACTCAGGATGATTTTTTTCTAGTTCCATCCATTTGCCTGCAAATTTCATGCTGTCATTGTTTTTTACAGCTGAGTAGTACTCCATTGTGTAAATGTACCACATTTTCTTCATCCATTCTTCAGTTGAGGGGTATCTAGGTTGTTTCCAGGTTCTGCCTATTACGAATAATGCTGCTATGAACATAGTTGAGCAAGTGTCCTTGTGGTGTGATTGAGCATTCCTTGGGTATATACCCAAGAGTGGTAGAGCTGGGTCTTGAGGAAGATTGATTCCCAATTTTCTGGGAAACCACTAAACTGATTTCTAAAGTGNCTGTACAAGAATGCACTCTCACCAAAGTGGAGGAGTGTTCCCCTTGCTCAGCATCCTCTCCAACATAAGTTTAGACAGCAAATATTCAAGAAAATCTTTGTGTCTGTACTTATATAGTAGTGCTTTGTTCATTGTCTCTCAAACAGTAAAGTATAAAAATATTTACACTGTACTTACATTGCATTAAGACTTATAGCAATCTAGAGGTAATTTAATCCCAAGTTTATATGTCAAAAAACCTTCAACAAAGACACCAGGAACACACAAGAACAATCTTGTAAATAAAAGAGATGTGAAAATGGGTGTTCTAATGTGAGGAACAAAGTTCAACTCTTACATCATAAGCAAAAATTAACTGTAAGACTTACATGTAAGACTCAAAACCACAAAGCTTCTAGAAAATGAGACATGTGGAGAAAACATTTGTCTAGGCAGATAAATTTTTAATATGAACTTCTAAACATGGACAATATGCAGGAAAATAAAAGAAATTATAATGAAAATATAAGCCTACATAACAAAAAGAACAATAGCAAATGTAAAATTAACTTAAAAGACAATTGAAAATATTTGTATAAAATTGATTGTGGTAAATATCTCATGCATATAAGATACCCATTTAGCTCAATAGAAAAAATATAGTACAATTAAAAAACAGTCAAAAAAAACCTGAATAGATAATTGTCCCAAGAACACAAAGTGGTCAAGATCACCAAGCAANGACAAAATGTAAGACAGAACTACATTGAGATGTGGTTTGTTAGTGTTCTCAAAATGACAAAAGATAACATCAGGAAGATGTAAGGAATCAGTGAACTTATTTGTGGGAGCTGTAAATTTACAGGAAAATGGCATATAAGCTGCTCAAAACTTTAAAATAGGACTACTATAGGCCCAGCTATCTGAATTCTAGGGACCATAAGGAACAAAATCAGAACATCAGAGGGACATTTGGACTCCAGTGTTCCTTGCAGTGTCATTCCAGAAGTCAAGATTGAAAACAATAGAAATAGATAAAGAACAATTTGGTGTTATGTTATTATAAAATAAAGGTTGAGGACCATATTGCCCTACAAACAAAAGGTTGCATAAAGTATCCTCATTTCAAGAAAAAATGAATTTTAAAATTTCATAGAATCTTTTGAAATTTGTGTGTGTGTGTGTGTGTGTGTGTGTGTGTGTGTGTGTGTGCTTGAGTGCATGTGCCTTTTGGAATTCACTAAACACAGGAAGAAAATGATGTACAATCTTACTTTCACATCTAATCTTAAATGTCCAAACTCAGAGTATAATAGTCATTACTCCAGTCCAAGGAGTTAGGTGGAGATAGTGAAAAGGCTCACTCTTAGGCACAAAACACACATTTGGGAGAGCTGAAATACTNTGGTGACTACTTAGTAATGATGTAGGATTGAGACTTGCTAATATTTTAAACAGTCTTATCACAGTGCTGACTAGTTTTATGTCAACTTGACACAAGCTAGAGTNATTTCAGAAGCAGGAACCATAGTTGAGAAAATNNCCCCATTAGATTGGGCTGTGAACAAGCCTGTGATGCATTTTTTTAATGATTATTGACATTAAATAATGTTGATAGTCCAACTCGTTGTAAGCAGAGTCACTCCTGGGTAGGTGGNTCAGAGTGCTATAAAAAGCAAACTTAGTAAGTCATGGGGATCATGCTAAGAAACAGCACCCCTTCATGGNCTCTGCTTCAGCTCCTCTCTCCGGTACCCATTCTGTTTGAGTTCCTGCCCTGACTCCCCTCAGTGAGGGCTTTTATNCAGAAGTGTAGGTGAAATAAACCTTTTCCTCCAAGTTGCTTTTGGTCATGATGATTTATCACAGGCACAGAAACCCTAAGACATCACACAAAATATGGTAACTGAAAACTAATGGTTGTGTTAATGAATTTGATTGTGACAATTNCAATATGTGTGTATACATATTAATTGTTACGTTTGACACTGTAAATGTAAATAATTTTTGTTTTGTCAAATATTGCTTAAAGCTGGAAAAAAAACAAAGGCAAATAAATATTAAGCAATAAACTCCACAGTGTTTTTTGCACTTTGTGATAAGTTATTTGCTGTCCTAATTGATTTACTCCATTAGAACATGGAAATACAAAACCTTAAGGTAATTACTATATATTGTGCATAGTGACTGAGAGTATTTTCCTTTATTGTGATGCAATTAAAAGGCCCCATTCTCATTAATCAAGAGAACAATGAACAGAAAGGTTCCATAATCTAAGAATGAAACTTAAAAAATAGAGAAATAAAATAAGTGAAGTATCTCACACCTGTAATCCCTGCACACAGATGCTGAAGCAGGAGGGTTTTCATGAGTTTGAGGCAAGCCTGGATTATATAGAATGTACCAAGCCATCAGGAATGCAGAAAGAAATTCATCTAAATCAACCAACCAACAAACAATAAACAAAACAAAAACAATTAAACTCCGTCCAATCTAGAAGAGTAGAAAAAGCAACTTGTTGTTCTTATAAAATAAAAATTGAGAAGATATGGCAGTTGAAACAGAAGATTGAACAAGATNTCTAATTTCAAGATTAGACATCTTTCTAATAAAGATTTTAAAATCCCAAAGGACCTATGGTTGGAGATATTTAGTATGGCAGAACTTATGAGAAACATCACCTTTATGATTCCTTATCCTTTAACTTGCATAGATTCACAAAACCAAAAAATTCTACTATAGGAAAACCTTTTGTTGGTTCAGGACATGTGACCCCCTGTACCCAAATTTAGTTAGCAATGTCAGAAATGCTCTGTCTNGTAATTACATAGTGAGTCTAAATCAAACAATCGATTTTTAATCATTAGAATGATCACAGTAATTTGAAAGGTGAACACAGCAAGACTGATGTTAACACAAAATTGTTGACATCAAAAACTGAAATTAATCCTAGATCATTTCCATCATTAATCAGAAACTAAATCTATCTTGTAAGAGGATTTTCTGAGAGCAGCTAATAACTGTTATCACACTTTTCTGAATCCATAAACCAAATATAGATAGAGAGTGACTGATANTAGAAGCCTGAAAGTGACAGCTCCCTCATGAATATCACCAAACCATGTGACCTCCACAGTATTAGAACTTGAAGGAAAATTATCTTATCATGAAATAATTCAGCAGTCAGCTTGATGAGTGCACTGCAGTGCAAATGTACAGATATCTATGTCAACTTGATCCTCTGACATTATCTGCATGTTTAGAGAGTCTAAAAACAAGAAAAAAAACAAGTTTAACAATTAGTTTTGTNCATGATGTATATCATATAAAAATCAGTAAGNGAAAATAAGGCTNACTGTGGTCTATAAATCTTAATTCCAGTGTTAGCCGCTTGACCCAAGTCACCCTTTATTTAAACTTCATCTATCAAATACTTCCTGACAGTGACATTCCCTTCTCTCTTGAGAGACACAGACACATAGAAAAGTATTGAAATAGTGTAAGATTTTCTTTTTTTGATATGCCAGATCATTAAATCAAAATTAATCCATTCACTGTGAGTTTTAATCAATATACTACTCTACCAAGCAGAGGAGATTTAAACCTTCCTGTCATGTCAGGCAGTGTTCACGCCAAACATAGTATCTTCTTCTCTAGGATGTTAGAGCTACTGTCATGGTAAAGTGAGAGACAGGTTCCCAAAAGTATTGAAATTTCAAGCNTATGTTCATTGACCTAACAGATATAGTACACAAGCTAATTAGTGCCCACAGATGCACACACACATGCAAAAAACACTTAATATGTATATACATAAAATAGTTCATTATTGAAATATTTAATAACCAAATAAAATAACTAAATGTTTATGATACAATATTCTATAAGTTTGTACAGTATTACACTATATAGCGTAATAAACTGGATAAGGTAACTGTTGCACAGTTAGACAAAATGTACACACCTATGTAATATGTGCATGTATTTATATGTATACACAAAAATGTATAATGTGTTCAAGCATTTTTTATGGATGTGCTTCTTCATTTATGTTAAATAATGTTTTAATGCTAACTTCTCATTCCAGTCAGTGTCCCATTATGATAAACTTGAGCCTAAGAAAGGGCTTAAATTGTATTACATTACAAAGTAGAAAGAATATTTCCTTTCCTAGGATTCAAAAAGAGAGAGGATCTAAGACTCAGAAAATCAGAGGGAAAAATCTAGTAGGTCCTAGCTACTAACCCAAAAAGACAATGAGGAAGTCAGTACATGATAAGAAGTGACTCGTGAGCTTCACTACAGTAGGTCACAACTAGACTATGATTGTTTCAGGTGGACAACCAGATGACTTTAGAGTGGACCCCAAAGAGAATCTGCATCACTACCAACCAAGGGTGTGAAATTCCTTGGACATCTGGAATGAAGATGAAGAAGATGAAGTTACTATTATTAATTATTAATTTGTTAATTATTAATATGTTAATTATTCAAATTTAAGAAGCTAAATTTGAACAGGCATGGTTGTGCACACNTTTAATCCCAACACTTGGGAGGCAAAGACATGTGTATCTCTATGACTTTATCATTTAAATTTATAATCTTGATAATCTCTATAAGCTATTACTTAAACTTGATAATTCAAAAATAGCAGCTGGAGAGATGGCTTATCAGATAAGAGAACTTGTTCCTTCAGAAGACTTGGGTTCTCACAACCAGCTCTAATTCCAGTTGTAGGGGATCTGACACTCTCTTTTGACCTCTATGAGAATGTATGTTGTGCACACACATACACATGCAGGCAAAACACTCATAAAAATAAATGATTCTAGAAAGTTTTTTCACTATAATCACATACTTTTGAACATTTCATGGCACAAAATTCATTGTAATGTGCTTTTATCTACCATTTATCTATCAGCTATGTATCCATGTCTATGTAACTACATATCTATCTATCTATCTATCTATCTATCTATCTATCTATCTATCTATCTGTCTATCTACTGACCTACTTATCTATGTGGATGTGGTGTTGGGAGGTCAAATCTATGCCCCGATGCATTCTAAGCAAAAATTCTACCATGAAGCTTTTATCCCCTAACTCACAGTATCTTTTCAAACAATTCATATTGATCGAGAAATTTTCATTTCTGCTAACTCATTGATAGTTTAATCAAATTTTAATATTATGTTACTTTTCTTACTAGCTATTCATATTTAATATTGCTGGGTTGTCTTTCTCTCCTAAAACAGGTAGAAGTAATGACAGATGCAAATTTGTTCATCTATACACAGTCTTACATTTAGGTTTCCCCAAGAGTGCAGAAAGTTATGAAATTCTGGAATTACAATGAAAGAACTTTGCAAAGTTAGGAAGCTGATGTAACCTGTGGGATAAATAGACCTGTTGAGTAAAAGAAGATATGAAAGCTAAGACATTTCTCATTTCATGAGTTTATGATTGTGCTTTCTAGTTCCTACAGTATCCACATAGACCNCAGAAATCAAGTTATTTCTCAAAATAACTATCTCTTTGTCATATATCAAAAGACTTATTGACCTGTACAGTCTCAATTCCCAGATTATTCTAAATACTTCTGATGGGGATAAGCCTTTGTCTCATAAATGCCATTTTTAAGACTAAATCATTTTGACACATTCATAGTCTAAATACTATTCCCAGTACCTCATATGCTAAAAGATAATATTTTCAGCTGGTCAGAGGGATTAACAAAATAGAAATAGTGTGGAGAAAGTGAGCATAGAGTTCAGTTGTGCTTGACAAGAGAGACTATCCACCCAACAATTACGTATTTCATTATACAGTCTTATCACANCAGAAGTGTGTGGGAATTTTATAGCTTCCCATCAATTTAAAAATGTNAGAGTCCTAGTCAATTGACCAGGAGCAGTAACTGATCTAATAAATCTAATAACATATATTTTTACATAATAAGAGTACAATTGTATATTATATTCAAAAAAAGGTCAATCATCTATCACTTCAGNGTACCAGATCCTAAAGATATGAACATATATTAAATCTGAACTAATATTATGAGGTATTGCAATAAACAGAATGTCCCAACAAATTTTCCNAATATATCTCTTCAAGTATAAAGACAGTTTGTTCATCTTAATTTACNAATTTTAATGACTACTTAAAGTTTACTAGTAAGTATATCTTTCTACTAATAATATTGAAACAAAAATTTAATTTCTAAATTATTGAAATGACTAAATTAATAAAGCATTTGTTTGGAAGCCAATATGAAAAAAAAAAACTGATCCCAAGATACAGCTCTGAAAGCTATCTTTTATTTTTGATTGCATAATAACATGAGGATTAGTGATGGTATCACAATTTGTATGTAACCCAAAAACTTAGTGAATTTCTCCAGTTAAATAGAATGTTTAAAGAGCTATATTAGTTACCTAGGTGATATCATATGAATCAACTGAAAAATAAAGAGNTGTTGGGTACTTGATTGTGTTTTCCATATTGATAATAAATATTTCTTGTGATGGTTTGAATATACACTCCAATATTCACTCTTGGAAATTAACTGCCCCACACATATTGGAGGGCCAACCCTGAAAAGGCAGTTAAGACATAGGAGCCCTACCATTGTGAATATACTAACGTGCTCATCATGGAAGTGATTAGTTGAAGAACGGGTCCTGTTATGAAAGTGAGTGCACACATGATCCTCACATCTTTTATAAAACCTTCCAGCCTGTGAGGTCTCTGCCATGCTACTATGCAGCTGCAAGCCCTCACCAGATAAGACCATTGACTTTGAACTCAGCTTCCAGCACTGGGACTTAGGANTTTATTNTCTTTCTAGATTTCTTACTCCNTGGTACTTTGTTAGAGTAACAGAAAAAGTCTAAGACATGTTCCANGTCTTGCTGGCTTACACTATAACTTTCCCCACTCTCCCATCNATGAAAAAATGCAATTCTNTATCATTGAAAGTAGGTGGACACTATNACTGCANAGTGTCTGTTGATCACAACAGAATCAGGCGGCATAACATTCTCAGAAATCCACACCTGGATTTAAAAGTACTACANGTCTCCATTTTCTGNCCCTTGGAACCTTCATTCATGGGGTNATCTGTTTTAGACATCAACATCATGATGGGATAAGACTAAGTTACATGNAANGATCAGTTGTNAGCTTCTCTGTCAAGATATTCTGCTTATAGTTGACAGGCAGTAATACCTGCCAGCATGTGGGTGAATCATCCACCCAGAAGAACTTTCAGAGACTCTTACCATTGCTACCAACTAAGTGCTCCCTAAAGAACACTAAATGAGTAATATACAGCTGAACTCAGTCAACAAAAAGAACTATTGGCAACTACATGGAAAGATGGTGAGTGTTAGAGCAGTTTGTTACATGACAGTATATAACCAGAGCATGATGCAACTGTCACCTTCCCCACCAGGTAACATACCCTTTTTATGCAGTATCTATTAAGTAAAGGTATAGTTTAAAACTGTGGAAATTACAGCAGCATCTGAAGATTGGCAAATATTATATTTAATATTAATTATCAGTATTAAAACTGGATCCAATAGAATGAAGTATTTCTTTTGGAATAATCTGATTATAAACTGTAGATAAGATATTACTTAATAAATGCACTAAAGAATTGTTAATCCTAAAATTNACCTACTCTGAATTTATTTCACTTTTTCAGAGTCATTCACTTCCTTTGGGAAAATGAAGGTTGGCTTGTGATTCAAGGTCTTTTTGTTATTTCAAACAGCCTTCTATGGAAGAATTTGAATCTCAAAACAAGCCACCATATTGCTTTGTCATGCACTAGATATAAAAGAGGGAAAGGAAACCATGAACTGCACTCCTCCCATTCTTCTATTTATAGTAGCAACCAGAGGTGACATCTTATGAGTAGCATCCTCCAGTTCTCTAGTGATAGTCATACCTTGTGAAAGCAGTGTCTCTCCTCAGTAAGNGACACTGCTGCTTCTCCTGGTAGTTATGNCATTTTGGAGTANGCTGACTGCAGTAAGAATCAACTGAAGCCATAAACATCTCCTCCATTAGCTCTTTCTAACAATATGCCCTTAGAACACTATCTTTCAGTCACGGTTACATTAGAATCACCTGGAGAAACCTTGCAAATCCTGATTATTGGGAGCAAAGAGTGTCTTTTGTCAACTGAGTGTGAATCGCTAGAAGTAGAATGAAGATATTAGTCTGCCTTTATTTATCTATCTATCTATCTATCTATCTATCTATCTATCTATCTATTTATTTATTTATTTATTTATTTATTTATTTATTTTGGTTTTTCGAGACAGGATTTCTCTGTAGCTTTGGCGCCTTTCCTGGAACTCACTCAGTAGCCCAGGTTGGCCTCGAACTCACAGAGATCCGTCTGCCTCTGCCTCCCGAGTGCTGGGATTCAGGGCGTGCGCCACCATCGCCCGGCTTAGTCTTCTTTTATTTTTATTTTATTTTATTGTCACCAAAGAGCAACTATGGAGCTAGCACATATTTGTTAAGGACCTTTTTTAAAATTTCATTTAACCAACATTTTTCCATTTATTTTACATACCGACCACAGTTTCCCTCCTCCTCTCCTCCCATTCTCCTCCATCTACNCCTTTCCCCATCCACTCCTCCTTGTCTCCATTCAGAAACAGGCAGGTCTTCCATGGGCTTGAACAAAGCATGGCACATTAAGTTGCGGTAGGACCAAGCTTCTCCTCCTGCATAGAGGCTGGACAAGGTAATCCAGAATGGAGAACAGGTCCCCNAAAGCCAGCTAAGTGCCAGGGACAAGTCCTGATCTCCCCACTAGGAGCCTTACAAACAGACCAAGCTACACAACTGTCACATACATGCAGAGGGCCTAGGTCCGTCCCATACAGGCTCCCTAACTGTTGATTTAGAGTCCACGTGTTCCTACAAGCTCAAGTCAGTTGTTACTGTGGGTTCGTCCATTATGACCTTGACCCCCATAAACTATCTAAGGAGAATCATCTATATCCAGAACTGTGAAGGATCATAGGTTAATTTAATCTCTAGACTCAACAATGTTACTAATTCATTGGAGGGAAGCAGAAAGATGGGAGTGGAGTGGTCATGAAACTAGACAGTTTAATATAAGTGGTCCCATTAATTGTGTAACATAGAGCACTAAAAGGAAATTCCCCAAAATCACTGGAGGCTCCATCAATCAGAGGTAAATGTATTTTTAAAAGATAAATGAAAAGTCAAGCATGGTATGGGCTAGAATGTTCTGTCTTGCTGAGTTCATGAACTTGAGGGTTGGTGGATTAAGAGAATTAAGATTTGTATGTTTGTATAAAAATTTGCAAAAGAAGCATAAACCTATATTTATAGTGTTTGATTCTTAAGCAAAGGGACATAGATACTTTATTCTCTTTTTAAATTTTATTTTACATATAAACTTTTTCAAACTTCATATTTTTAAATGAAAAAAACAATGCATGTTAAATAGAATATGGTAGATAAAAATAAAACTACTTGTAAATGTATAAGATTTTTAATAGCTTTCTTGGGTTTCTATTGCTGTGGTAAAATTCTGATTCAAAGCAACTTGGAGAGGAAAGGGTTTATTGGGTCATATATCCAGGTCACAGTCTACTGAAGGCAGGAACTCAAGCAGGGCAGGCATCTGCAGGCAGAGACTGAAAGAGAAGACATGGAGAAATGTTGCTTATTTGCTTGCTCCTCATGGATTGCTCTGTTTGCTTGCACAACCCAGGACCACCTGCTGACAGGGGATGTACCACACCACCTACAGGAGCTAGACTCCCCCACGTTAATCATTAATCAAAAAGAATGCCTCACACACTTACCTACAAACCAATCTGATGGAGGCATTTCCTCAACTGGGATTCTGTCCATCTGATGGAGGCATTTCCTCAACTGGGATTTTGTCCTCCAGGACATGTCTAAGTTTCTGTCAAGTTGACAAAAACCAATCATCACAGCAATGGAAGACAGAAGCCGAAAAGCAGCCAGAAGGGCTGATGACTCCCATAGCATACTGCATGGTCACATTGATGCACAGAGGAGAAANTGGCCAGGATCAAGAAGGTTTTACTATTCTTGAAAAGGAGCATTAAATAAAATGAACAACATACTGAACACAGTAGTCTATGTAATTTTAATATACAATGTATGTGGTGCTTAAATCAGTGTGATCTTCCCCAAGAATACAGATAATAACCCATATAAATCATTTAGAATCGCAATAAACAGGAATCATCACATTTCAGGTTTCTATTTGTGTGTTTCTCATCACAGACATTTTTCTCAAAATGTATTACTTAAATATTCAGCCTATTACTAAAGTAGTCACATAAATACCCCCTGTGCCTATAAATATGGCATTTTGGGTTTCAATCATTGTGACAGAAACAATGTAAATAATCAGTTTACGGAATCAAGAAATGAAAGTATCAAAGAAACTACTAAAATATAGTGGCACAGACACACATGCTGGCACATACTTGCCATGTTGATACTCAGAATGCCTGGCCACAAGGACTTTAGGCACATAGTGAACCTGTATCCTACAGTAGCTCAAACACATATATTATCTGTGTGAGTAAAATTTGATAATGTCACTGAGAAATGTTCAAGAAGGCTTGATCAAATGGAGATCTCCATCATGTTAAGGAAAAATAAGATGCAATAGCTTAAAGAAGTCAGATTGATCCATTCTTAAATTGACCTCTGCAGCCTATCCAATTATAGTNAAAATTAAAAAACAAAAAAAAGTATTTTGTGAAACTTAACATGGAGATTGTAAAATTAACACTAAAATCACAAGAATAAGCAGAACACTGCCTAAGAAGAGAAATATTCCCGATATTAAAGTTCAGTGTAAAGATACAACAATTAAAAGATACCAGGACAGACAACTTAGTCAACAGAGTATAAGAAACAAACAAAAAAGGTGACAGACACCATGGGAAAGCATTGCACCAATACTATGATGTGTACTGGAACAATTGGTTGTTCATATTTTT
>LZPO01036429.1:0-14718 GCA_001675575.1 Neotoma lepida | reverse complement strand
TGTGTGTGCAGAAGGAGGGAGATAGGCATAAATGTTGTTATAATATACAATGGATAGATATTTGCATATATTATCTTCAACCATCCATCCATCCATGCATCCCTACCTGCCTATCTATCTTATATATATTCAGAAGATGGCCAGAACTGCTATTGCATGTGTGAAATCTCTAGTTACAGGTGCATGATGAGGAACTCAAGTCTATACTTTTCTCATATAGGGAATAAAGCTATGAACTAAGGGTTTCCAGCATCACCTCCAGCTCTGACATTTGTAAAGTTTGTGAATATTTCCATATTTTCTGGCACATTTTGCACCTTCAGAGTTTACAAAATAAACTCTCGTCCTTCAGGTCACACTGACATGGGTGAAGTCACAAAGCTGGATTATACTCAATGTCATATCTTATTTGGCTCTTGGATGCTATTTAGCAAGACTCCTGTCCAAATGGCAGGCAATGGTGACCAAGGCAATTAGGGAGATTGATTTAGCATGCACGATTTCATTTTCTGCTTCCTACAGTGAGAGATGAAGGGACCAAGATAACCAAATTTGACTTAACCAAATTTAGACATCAATTTTTCAGATTGTTTTTGTGTTGTAACAGCACTTAAGGTAAATTTAAACTTCATTATTTTTTAAAATAACTATTTCAGAAGACTTCTACAGGTATGTGAAATTCACTTGTCTTTTCTCAAGGTTTCTTTTCCTTTCTACATTAGCTTATTGTTTAAAAGATTTAAAAATGCATCAACTTTTCAAATAATATTATTTTTGAGCATCTTTGTATATTTGATGTTATATTACATCAGTTTGTTCACTAATTTTAGGTTGGTCCATTTCATTGCTGTTATTTCAATGTCATATATTAAAATACCACCAAATAATAACCTTGAACAAAAAAAATGTATGGCTGAAACAGCTCTGATATTTGCTGGATATTGATTCCCTAATTGGATTAAAGTCCGTCTTTGACAGGATTCCAAGAATACAAGAAACAGTTCATGATTCACAACTGACTGGATCTCATCCCAGTGACCATGGGTGATGCTCATTCATTCAGAAAACTCTGATTAAGGGTTTTGGTGGACCTGGCTCATACTGTTGGCATTGCCCGTGCAGCTGTATTCTTGGTATAGTTATAGGACAAATAGAACAGGAAAAGAGGCACAAGTCTTGGAATTTGTTCCAGTCTGCCTAATGTCTTTCCTAAGGAGAAAGAAAAACCATTGCAAACTACTGGGACAGCTGAAATGACGTGGGACTCAAGGAAGGATGCTGAGGCATTCCTCATGATGTGCGTAGAAGCTTTCTGTGGCTCCAAGGTGACAGATAGCTCTGGACATTGAGAGAACTCCTTGGCCCAGCTTCAAAGACTTTGTAACTGTCACATGAACTTCTATGAAGGTGACTTCTGGAATGGTAGCTGATGCTTTGTGAGGCATTGAGCGATGTTAGGAACATTGTGGGTCTTTTGTTGACAAGGTACTCAGATGGCATAACAATGCTCAGTCCAGAAAAGATGAATTGCTCGCTTTTGCTCTCTTACTGTTAAGTTGTTTATGCTTTTATTATTCCTTAATATTATTTTTAGCTTTTGTTTAAGTGTGTGTGTGTGTGTGTGTGTGTGTGTGTGTGTGTGTGTGTGTGTGTGTGTGTATGTGTAGGTGCTCGTGAAGGGTGTCAGATCATCTGGAACTGGGTTTATTAGTGATTGTCAGTCTGTAACTGTGGTAGGAACCAAACTATAGCCTTCTGCAAGAGGATCGATCACTTTTAATGGTTGAGCCATCTCTCTTGATGCTGTCTGTACTTTTTAATGAGAATTCCTGCAGATTGAGAAAGCTAAGTTAACATGGAAGGTTCTTGTGTTTTTCCATGGTCATCTGTACATCTACCCTCACGTCCGTATCCCAGCTGGGTCTTCTGCACCAAGGAGCAGCAAACATTACGACCATTTATCAAGTAGCAAGTGCTTTTGGGTAACTTCATTTAATCCTTACAACAACACAATGAACTTGACATACTACTGACATTTCATCAAAGGTCAGAGAAGTTACATCTCAGAAGCAGAAAGTGTGAAATTCTAAAGTGTATGCGGTTGTTGCTAAATGAAACCATCCCCATAAGGACCCTCATTACATGGGTGAGAGGTCAGTTAGTTATTCTTTACAGCATATACTGAAGCATGACATTCTTTCCCTGGGCATTAACTGCTGGGAGATGGCACAGTGGGTGATGAGACTGGTACTTGAGCATCCCTAGCCACCTCCACATTGTGAAGATTTACACATCTGCTAATTTCTTGGCAAGATTAAAGCACAGCATTGCAGCTTTCAGTCCTTTTGAGAGGCAGTGGTGCTGTGGTGCTCTGGGTATCTTGGCTTTCATGTGCTGTGTTATCTTTCTTGTTCTTTCTTTGTTCAAGAGGCTGAAGGGGCAGAGGCATCTGGATGGTTTGTGAAGACTAAGAGTCTCTTAGAGGTGAGGACCCAGTTGTAGAAAGGGAAAAGATACACAGATGGCATTAAGACTTGATTGCAATTTGTGGTGTCTGTAGTGTTTTCCAGAGTGTTAATCTAATTTAAAATGAAAGTTTAAAGTGATAGCTTAAAGATAAATTGTTTCAGAAGAGTAAAAGAATCATTTGAGACCTGGTTTTGTACGGCTTACTTCATAACTAGGAATAGCAATGGAAGAGAGATAGCCATCATAAGAATTACAGTGAAGTAAAAGGAACTTGTGCCCAATGGTGCCGACTCATTTCCTTNCTTTATGTGACGGTAGTGAGAGAGTGCAGGAGGAAGAGCTAAATTATTTTCTAACAATAGTTCCTTAATTCGTAGGTGAAATCTCATATTTCATCTATCTTATTATGTCTTTTAGCACACTATGAATAAAGTTGTCAAATTAACTATACTCATTGAAACTGTTAAAATGAGTATTTAACATGGTTTCATTACACTTTCGTGATACACAAAATATTCTGGTCTCCACGATCTACCTTGTAAGGCTGTTAGAGTCACGAGAGGACAGCGTGTCAGTCCTTTCAAGCTACAGGAAGACCTTTGAATGTCAAAAAGAATGCAAAGATGCGGCGTGGATTTAGGGGTAAAATGGCAGATTCGAAGCTGCCTCTTCATGACTTGGTAAAGAGAGTTAACCTAACAAAGAATAGAATCTATTTCAGAGAGAGTACCAGAAATCGCAGGCAATGAGGACAGCAGGATAGGATGGAGATGCAGAAAGGGTGACTCAGCAAAAAGGAATCAGCATCGCGGGACCCTAGCCAGGGGGCGCCCCAACATGGGAAGGGGAAGCAGAGGCAGCACCAGTCATTGGTGAGCTTGGTGAACCCACAGCACTCTCAAGCCTTGACTCCAGTGTGGGTTCTGGCAAGACAGTGGTATCTTCAGCAGGACAAATGAATCAGCAGTAGAGAGAATTCCAGTTAGTCTTGTAGTTTCTAAGAGCTGTGGCTTGGTGGCATTTGGCCGGGAAGCTCTGGCTTAAAATGGAGCCACTGTGGGAATCTGAGAAGAAGGAGCAATCCCAAGTCTTGGAATCTGAAGTCAATAGCCACAGCCCAAGGGTGAGAGCGCCCTGGGAAACAGCTGTGGAAATTGAAAGGCTCAATGTTGACAAACTAAAGGGTCAGATGACTGTTATGCCCAGATCTCAGAGACTCCCAAAAGACCACCATGGAGACCGAATCTGTATATAAAAACAAAGAGCCTTTATTTTCAAGCTCGGAGCTTGGTCTCTCTGCCCAATGCAGCAGTGAGAGCCCAGAGCCCAGAGAGGGTAGGGTTTTTATCATAGCAAAGGTTGGGGTAAGGGGATTTCCAGGGTTCAGGACCCTGATTGGCTGACATTTGTCTGGGGACATAGGGAATGTTTGGAGTGTCAGGTATTTCCTCTTAGATGAAAGCCTGACTGGGTGGGGTCAGTTTATGGCTTTTCCTGGGTCCAGGTGTTGCCTGCCAGAAGCTGTGTCTGGGCCTCTAAGCTTGTCATGGCAGCTGTGTGGTCAAGCTGTTTTGCCCCGCCCCCCCATGACAAGGGGCTCAGCTGCTGCAATGAAATATACAGTGCAAAGTAAACCCACTGTTGGTGGCTAGCGGCTGACCTCTGCCCCTGCGAATAACCCTGGGTCTGAGACCAACAGGAGGAGCAGTCTTGGGTGCCACTTACCAGTGGTAAGGTTCAGTGCTGTGGAGTCGAAGAACTCTTGACACCCCAAACTGCCTACCTCTAACAGGGTGGTTTATTTATTTACTAATTAAAAAAATTCAATAGATGCTGGGCTTGGTGGCGCACGCTTTTAATCCCAGCACTCGGGAGGCAGAGGCAGGCGGATCTCCAAGTTCAAGGCCAGCCTCTTCTATAGAGCAAGTTCCAGGACAGGCTGCAAAGCTACACAGAAAAGCCCTGTCTCAAAACTCTTGCCCCCCCCAAATGAAAAGACTATTTTCATACAATATATTCTAATCACGGTTTTCCTTCCCTCATCTATTTCCAAATCCTCACCCCCTCCCCACCCTCCCAACTCCAGGCCTTCTTTTTTTCTCTTAAGAAAACAAACAGGTAAACAAAAAAGACAACCAAGAATAAAACAAAATTACCCAACTGACAAGCAAATGAAAAAGCAGCAAAGAAAGGGCATGAGAAACACACACCCCCCCACACACTCATGTGCACATGCACATACAATACACACATAAATACAAAAGTCTGAAGCTGTAATATACAAGTAAAAGACCAGTAAAGTACTATGAGACAAAATCAAAACAAAACGAAACTCCATAAATACCATTGAGTTTAATTTGTTTGTGTTGGCAGTCTGGTGCTGGTCATGGAGCCTGCCCTCAAGTGTGGTTTATATACCCAGTGAGAATCCCTTGGATAAGCTATTTTTTTCTTTTCCATTTGTGAGTGGTTTTGAACTGGAGCTTCTGGGTTAGGGATGGGGACTCCTATCCACATCTCCATCTCAGCTCTGGGACCTCCTCTGGTTTGGACCTGGGCAGGCCCTGTGCATGATTCCACAGTCTCTATAAGTTCATACATGTGTTAGTCCTGTTGTGTCTGNAAAATACTGTTTCCTTGGTCTCATCCATTCCCTCAGGTTCTTAGAATCTTTCTGCCTCCTCTTCCACAGTGTTCCCTGAGCCCTGAGTAGGGATGGGGGATTTGATGAAGGCATTCCGTTCAGAACTGAGTGTTCCAAGGTCAATGATTAAAAGGTTCAAGAGTAGAGCCAGGTCTGCCCATACAGACCACAGTATCATGTTTGCTTCTACTCTTCCAAAAATGCTTTGGAGAAACTCCTAGTCTAGAATAGGAACTGCTGGAGAGGATGTCAGCTGATGAATCTCAGAAGGGTGGGAGAATCACCCACCAAACTACAAAGCTAAGGGAGTTAAGCACAGGCTTCTGGTATGCAGGAAGGGAAACTTCAAAAGCAAATACAACTCTGGCAGACATGTGTACCTGTCCAGTACAGGCTCAACACCAGCCTAATCTTGGGAAAGACAAGAGGCTACAAGTTCAACTACATCCACCTCTTTAACTTCAATTATATGTGACCCAAAAGAAGATATTTGAATAGTCCATATTTTCCTCCTTTTGCTTTTCCTCTTTTCTCTTATTTATAACCACATTTTGAGTCATTCTTATTTCAAAAAAAGCTTTTATGATTTTAGTTTTTATTTCCTTTATTACAGTTACCTAATTTTGTTTGCACTTTCTTTTTCATTTTGCCCTCCCCCCTCCTTCTCTCCTTCCCTCCCTCCTGCTCCCTCCCTCCCTCCTTCCCTTCCTTTCTTCTTTACTTTTGCTTTTTCCCTTCACAATATTTTTCTCCACCTTCTTTTTCTTTTTAAAAACATTTATTCTTCTCCATTTCCCCTTTCTGCCACACTTCCTATATCTCATTTGTTTACTAATTCTGTATTTACCCTAAATAAGCTTATACTTAATTTTATGTTCTACATTAGTCTTTCCATTTTCTGTTCTATGGTTATTGGTGGTATATTANTGGACTTTAATTAATCTTCAGCATATTTCTATATCTATGTATGGCATTGTTATTTATCATAGCCTGTTTGCTCCCCTGTGACTTTTACTGGTGATGATTGAGCTCTCAGTAGTAAACTCACTAGAAAGATCCCCAAGTAAACCAGAAAAGATACTCTACCAGCAGATATGCAAGTTGCAATGAAGAAACATAAGAACCATTGAAAAACTCAAGGTAATCGGATTCCTTACAAAGACTATAATTCCTCAATACAAAGATACTGAAATTAGGTAAAACAGTAGATAAAGAACTAAAAATTGACCTACACTGTTATTGTCATTGCTCTTGGTTGCTCACGAGAACTTGAGCCACACTTTGAGTGCTATAAGATATCAAACTATTACTGACCTAAAAGCTTCCTCCCTACTGAATAGCTTTACTAGTATGGAATAGTGCTATTCAGACTGCTAGGGGATGAAAGCCATCAACAATCTTACTAACTCTGTAACAGTAATGACCAGTCTGGTAAGATGTGCCCACTAATAAAATTGTGGCATGGATGTTGGTAGGGTCGCCAATAGCTTTCAAGTTGGCTTTCTCTAGAGGAGAGAACTTACACCTGGCATGGTAAACTTGATGAAGAATTCATGGCTGGTGTTATAGGCTGTAAGGGAGAACCTATTACTACTATTTTGCTAAGCAGACAGAGCATTAAAATGCCTTCTGAATACTTATGCTCATAGATTAGTGCAGTTCATATCCCTTATCAGAGATGCTTCTTCTTACAGAGGACAGTGGCTAACACAGAGACTCACAACTAGTCAAAGTGTAGAGAATAAGTGACTGTGGTAAAATAATTTCTTGTATGTTATCAGATCTTAATATAATAACTTGATTTCAATAGTCAGAAATCCTAGACACTGTGCAAACACATAGGAATTGAACAATGTGCTATTGAGTGCCCAGTGTGAGGAAATGAAAACATTGCTAGAATCAAATGAAAGGGAGAGCACAACTTACCAGAACCTTAGAGATGTGACAAAAGCAGTTCTAAGAGGAGACTGTATAGCTATGAGTGCCTACATTAAAGATCTCAAATAAATAACTTAATGATGTACCTTGAGGTTTTAGGAAAACAAAGACATTTCAAATGAAAATGCCATAGATTGCAAGAGATAAGTATCAGGGGAAAATTAGTGAAATGGAGACAAAAACAACAAATCAATTTAAAGACTCAATAAAGCAAAAAGTTTATGTGTAGGAAACAAACAATATCAACACCTCCCCTAGTCAAACTGACCAAAGAGAGAGAAAAACCAAATTATTAAAATTAGAGATGAAAAAAAGTAGACACTATAGATGATATCAACAAAATCTAGAGGCTCATAGGGAATGCTTGAAATAATTATGTTTCTTTAAGCAAGTAGAAAATAGAGAAGAAATGTACAACTTCTTAGACACATATGACAAACTAAAATTAAATCAAGAAGCTACAAATTACTTATACAGTCTCCCAACAACGACAATCACTGGACCATATAGATGAACTACTGAACCTACATGACCCTTAAAGTATAACTAGATCCAGTGTCTTCAAATTGCTCCCTAGAATGGGAAGGAAAGAATAATGCCAAAGTCTTCTTGAAGTTGTGTTACCCTGATTGCCCAAACCAGATAAGGACACAACAGGAAAAGTCAAGACCAATCTGTGTGATGAACATGGATTCATGTCATTGAGAATGAAAATTCTCAATAAAATATTTTAAACAAAGTTCAAGGACATGTTAAAAAGTGTATAAAGAATGACCAAGTTGATTTCCTTCCAGGGATGGAGATATGTTGCAACACATGCAAATCAATGATGGTAACAGAATGAAGGTTAGAAATTATATGATAGTCTCAATAAACATTGAAAAGGCTTATGACAATCAGTAGATTTTCTACATATCAAGAATCAACGTGTCAATAAAAAAAATTCAAAAAGAGAGATCTCATTCAAATAGATCTAAAAAAATCATTCTAATAAACATTATCGAGGTGGTGAAAGGCCTCTACAAGGAAAATTTTACGATACCCAAAAAAGAAATTGTAGATACTAGAAGGATACAGAGACCCTTGTCACTTCCCATGCTCACAGATCTACAGAACTAAACTTGTAAAAATGGCTATATCACCAAAACAATCAATTTTCAATGCAGTTATGAACTTCCAATTACATTCCTTACAGGACTAGAGAAAACAATTTTAAATTGTTATTAAGACACAAAATGCCCTGAATAGCCAAAACAGTCAGGAGCAAAAAGAGTAATGTTTGCAGGTATTATAATACTTAATCTAAATTTGTACTATAAAGTCATGGTACTGACAGAAAATCTGACACATATGCCAGTTGGAATAAACCCATGTAGTTATAACGATCTAATTTTTGGTAAAAATATAAAAAATATGCATTGGAGAAAAGCCTCTTCAAGGAAAGGTTCCCTGAAGGCTGGATGTTCACAGAGAATGAAAGTCATTCCATATTTCTTGCCCTCCACAAAATTCAACCCCAAATGGCTCAGAGACCTTATTGTGAAACCCAAAACACAAACAACTGGGAGAAGATACTTCAAAACTCTGGCAAGGCAAAGATTTCTTGTAAAGAACTCTAGTAGTTCAGGCAATAATCACAAAAATTGACAAAGAAGATTGCATGAAATTATAAAGCTTCTACACAGCAAAATAAGTAGTAGTGAGAAGAGAGTCTAAGGTCATAGGCCTTAGGGAAAATGTACTACTATTATTCAGCTAAAGGAACACATCAATAAAATGACTTCTGTTGACATACTGCTATACCCATAGTTCAACCCTCATCTGAGAAGCCTCTTCTTGTAGCAGATGGTAGTTAATATAGAGACCCACAACTGGACAATATTCAAAGAGTGAGAGACTTTGGAGTACTTGGTCTTAAATGGAATGCGCTCACAACTCCCCCCTCCCAAGGCTCAGGGGTCTATGTGGAAGAGGAGGCAGAAAGATTGTAAGAGCCAGAAGTGGTGGCTGAGTTCAAGGAAACAGTGTTCTAGACCCAACAGGGCTGATACACACATGAATCCACAGAGACTGTGACAGCATGCACAAGACTTGCACAGAGAAGGGGAAGTGGACACAAAGTCCTGCCTCCAACCAAGAAGCTATTTGCAATTGGTACCTGTTGGGAAAGGAAGAATTAATTTCCCCAATGGAGTATCACTGGGTATATCAAGCACACCCCAGGCAGGCCCCAGGCCCAATAGTAGTTGGCCAACACGAAACAGACACTGTGTTTTGTTGCATGCTTTTTGTTTTGGTATTTTTTGTCTTATTGGTGTTTTTTGTTTGTCTTGATTTTAATTTTTTTTTTGAGAGACCAAGAGGAAGAGGGGGTAGAGAATGAAGTTGAGTGGGTAGGAAGAATCAGAGAAGAGTTCAGGGAGGGGAAAGAATATGATTGAAATATACTGTCTGTAATTTTTTCAAATAAAAAGAGTCTATAGCATGGGAGGAAAATATTTGTCAACTATCCATTTGACACAAGATTAATATCTATAGTCTATAAAAATGTCCAAAATTTAAAGACCTAAAATCCAAATTATTCAATGGGTAAGTTGGGAAATGTAAAAATAATTTTAAAAGGAAGAAATGAGATGGCAAAGAAAACATTTCCATCCTACTAAACCATCAGGGAAATGCAACTTACAACTACATCAAGATTCCTTCTTACTAGTCAGAGTGGCTATCAGCAAGGTAGCAAATGACAACAAATGCTTGCTGATGAGGATTTGGGAACTACTGCCAGGAATATAGACTGTGGAGCTACTAGAGAAATCAGCAGAGAAGTCTCTCAAAACCAAAGATAGGACTACCAAACGACCCACCTGTACTACCCTTGGGTTTATAATCTGATGCGGTTAGGTCAGCTACCACAGAAATGTGCACATCCGTGTTTGCTATCCCACCAGTCACAACAACAAAGACACAAATCCAGCCTAGGATCCCACCAACACATGCATGGGTAGAGCATGTGGTTTGTATACACTGTACTCATTGTACCTTGAAGAAGACAGAACTGGAGATTGTTACATTAAGTGAAATAACAGAACTGGAGATCATTGCTTAAAATGAAATAAGCCAGACCCAGAAAGACAAAGATCATCCTGTGTTTTCTCTCACAGGCAGAATCTAGATCTAAAAAGAAAATGTGTATATAGGATATGGAAGGAGATAGGAGATTATGAAGGAAAAGAAGGAGTTTAAAGGGAGAGGGATGGTAGGTAGAACAAGAGAGGATGATAAGACTAAGTAGTGCATGCTTTTTCTTACCTGTAGAGTCCTAGTTTAAGCATAACCCCCCAAACACACTTGTAACACAAAAGCCAAGGGGGACTATTTGGAGGGAAAAATAGGACAATTAGGGAAAGGAGTGTATGGAGGGTAGCTGTAGGGCAAATGTGAGTAAATTACCCTGTTGTTTACACATGCTAATGTCACAGTGAAGCTTATTAGTTTGCATGCGAACTAAAAAGGCATACAAGAGAAAAAGCATGTGAGCAACATCTTTACAATGTCAAAATAATATGTATATCCTGGTTGGAGAAATTGTTGCCTGGGTACACAGCTATTATCAAGGTTTTACCCATCTGCATGACAGTTGAATTTGGTGGCTTTCTTATTTTAAGCTTGTANCCTCTCATGTTCCTTTACTCCTGAAAAAAGTTAACATTAAATGGCAAGTAAAAAGACATATTGGCTCTATCATACGATTTCTCCAGGGAGCACAGGATGATGGCATCTTTCTGTATTTGTGTTTAAACAAATGAAGCTGCCTTAAAATCCAAGCCCTATGACTTTGAGTAGATGCTTCATTACAATTTCTGATTGCAATGTAGAAATGATCAAAGGAGTAGAGTAATTTATCTCTTCCATTCTTTATAAGCCACAAATACATTAGTTCAAGTAATTGGCAAGAATCTGCAAAGCCACACAGGGTGCTTTTAATTTATAAAGTATTTTTATGTACATTGTCATCTTTATTTTAATATTAGATGTGATGCCAGGAAAACATATAATTAATTAAACAACACTTGGCTTAACTTTCCAGTTTACTTCTAGTTTTCTTTGCTTATTAATTGTTTATGTACAACATGGCTAAATTTCCCACCTGAATAACTTCTGGGTTGCATATTTGGATACAGTAATAGTAGGGTTTTGACTTGACAATTTAAAGAATGATACAAAATGAATAGGATTTTGTCAAGAAGAGGATTAGGATTTTTGCCTGGGGAAAATTGGTATTTTCTCAGTCTGTGATCATGCTGGTGAAGCTTAGAAAGTAATTCTAGTCTCCTGAATACATTTTCAAAGCCGTGCAGCATTATTTTTCCTGTGAAGAATGTGAGGACTTTTTAGCCACAGATGGACTGTGCAGGCGATGTTCTGATAAGCACTTTCATTTCAAGATGGCAGAGTGGGAGCTGTAGGAATGCCTTGTGGACTGTGGGGTAGGAACAAAGACCACAAAGCAAGGTCAGATATGTGGCGAGACCAGTTGAGTAGATGGTGTGACATTCTAAGATAGTGCGTTGTTCTCCTGAGGATTTAGTCTTTTCTATTTAAAAATAAGTGCAGGAAAAAAAGTACTTTGTGGGTTTTTTCCCCTTGACAATGTGAAAGGAAGTGCTCTTAAATACAAAAATCATGATATGGTATACTGTGGCAAGAGAGAGTATCAGGTACGGAAAGGATTTGCATTCCTGCTAGGTCCTGCATGGTGGCTTTACTATGTTAACTGTTCAGATAGGGGTATTTATTTTTTTATTACAGAAAAAAGAAAAGATTTGTTAATATATAAAATATGACTGCTTTCAAACTTTATGTTTAATTATAGAGGAATGTTAAATTCATATGAAAACAAGAACATTCCTATAGCTGAGAGTTCATGTGTGTGTGTGTGTGTGTGTGTGTTTGTGTGTGTGTGTGTTTGTGTGTGTGTGTTTGTGTGTGTGGTGGGGGACCCACATTATTAGGCTAGCTCTAGTAACAGTTAATTTTTGACACTTGAAAGAATATTTGTCACTTTTGCGCAATCGTGACTATTTTTAGTAATGTTGCCTGATTGTGAGAACAGATTTCTACTGAAAAAACAATTTATTTTTTTTTAAAACAATAAATTAATTAGCAGGAATTTGCAAAGCCACACACTGTGCTTTGGCAATTTATGAAGTGTTTTCATGTACATTGTCATCTTTATTTTAATCTTAAATGTGATGCCAGAAAAAAACATATAATTAATTAAATAATATTTGGATTAAGAAAATTAGAAGTAAAATGGAAAATTAAGCCAAATATTTATTTTTATTTATGTGTGTGTGTGTTTCCCTCTGTGTGTATGTCAGATGTGTGTGTGTATGCCTGTGGAGACCAGAAGAGGTCACTGGATGCCCGAGAGCCAGAGCTACCGAAGGTTGAAAGCTACCCGTTCTGGGTGCTGGGAAGTGAGCTTGAGCCCTCTGGAAGAGTAGGAATCTCTTACAGCTGCAGAGCCATCTCAATAGCTCCCAATTTATTATTGTTTTTAATATCCAGTTTGGGTCCAATATATATATTATCCACTGGTATTCTATCCACAGTCTAATTCTATTAAAGTGATGCTAAATCTTGAATTATACTTGTGATCTGAACTGAGTCGTTTTCTCAACAGAAGACTGTGGGGAAGTTTATTAATAAGGAGCAGCAATGAGAAGATGATGCNGATTCATAACATCTGAAGAGGCAGGAGGAACATGGCAGAATCAATGTGGAGGAAGAAGTGGAGTAGGGCTTTATCATTTCATATGTTTTGATTTTTAATTTATAAAATTTCTGGAGTATGTGTCTGTCAAATATGTTTTGACAGGTATTGTGTAGCAGTGTGAAATACAAAGGAAGTTTTGACATGCATATGAGATACAGTCCTAAGTGTTAGTGTGAAGGAAAAGGAGATGAAAATACAGACTTTCTGCTTTCCCTGTGCAATCAGAATGTGCTTCTTAGGCCTATTTGCAGTAGACACTCTGCTATGGCAGATGTGTAATACTGTCGAGTTTTAATGCACTGCATCTCAGCTTAGCTTCATTAAAACAGGCTGACAGACCCAGTGGACCTGCAGAGAAGCAGAACATTTTCCTTGGACACTACGTTTTATATCTTATAAACCCCACACATCTCATTAGATTTGTCTGTAACTAAGCTTACTGAAATATATGTGATGTACATGTAAGTTCAACACAGAAAAACTATTTGTGGGCTTGCTTTTAAGTATGTGGGATAATGTAAAACAGGAATGGAATCTTGATGAGGTAATTTGTTTCTGGGAATGCTGTATTATTGTTTGATGTAGGGATGGTATGATTTGGATTTATGAATAGGGTAAGAATCCAGGGTAACTGTTATACCTATCCTGAATTCAAAAATGAATGAAAAAATAAAAGAAATGAAGGGGAGAAAAGATAAGGGACTTATTGAAGTAATCTATGTTGAAGATATTTATAGGAAAAAATGAAATGTTTGGTGCAATGACATGCCTTTGTAGGACAGGACTTAACTTTTCTGCCCCCTACTTTCCTCTTGTGTTGATTAGATACAAAAATTCAGAGTGTTAGTCCTTATATTTTTAGACATTAAACAACATATTTGACATAAAAAACTAGACATTACTGTACTTGGTTCTTCTGTAGCAAAACCAAACTTTAATAGTGTGTCTGGGTTTTCTCTGTGTTTTTAGTGCTCAATTTCTACATTTTAGAGGTATAACAACTATAGAAAGCCATTGAACTTAACTTATTTATCTTTATTAATACATTTTCTACATTGACAATTTCATGCATGTACATAAGGCATTCTGCTTTCTCTACTCCCCCACCTTCTTTTTCTCCCTCCCACCCCTGTGTGTATAAACAGAGCTGCTTAGAAGATGATTTGACGCTGTGCCAACTCATTAAACAACAATAAGTTCCCCTTAGGGAACAAGTCTTCCCAGTCATAGATTTTTGGCTGGGCTTATGGTAGTAGGCATGAATTCCGTGTTGTGGTGCAGATCTCAAATCCAAACAGGGAGTTTCCTGTAATAGTCCTGTCATTATGCTCATTGGGCATGATGGTGATATATGAACTCACGCATTTATGGAAAAACTCCTAAGGAAGTTTCACATGCCATATATCACATCACAAATTATTCTTAGAGTAACAAAAAGGCCTCTAGACATGCCATTAAAGTTCAATTTCATTTAATGCCTAAAATTAAGGACCCAAGAGATTTAGAGAGGTATCGGCTGATAACCACCAAATTTGTGGTTGTATGTCAAGCTGTTGATGATTAAATTCTTGGGGAAAGAAAAGAAGTGAAAAGTACAGTGTGTCCCTTTTCTTCCTGGCCACGTTCCAAAATGACGCCTCAAACTGTACAAAACTGAAAGAAAATACACTTTTCTCCCCTCTTTATACATATAATGATGACTAATTTTAATTTATAAACCAGGCGTGGTAAATGATTTACAATAATGATAAAGTAGAACAATTGTAAAAATGTAATGAAAGTTTTTAAAACATGACACAAAAAGTGGTTACACCATAAAAGAAAAGGCTCACGTGGGTTACATTAAATTAAGAAAAAGTGTTTAAGCCAGGCATGGTTGTACACACCC
>LZPO01036428.1:0-19053 GCA_001675575.1 Neotoma lepida | reverse complement strand
TTTTCTTTCTGCTTTTCCTTGTGAAGAGTGTTTATTTAACACCGTGTCCTCAAACATTAAGAACTGAAGAAGAAATGGTACATTAAATGGGGCCTTGTCCCCAGGGAGGTTGCTGTCTGTGGTTGGTTAAACAAGAACAAAAGAAAATGTCAATGTTTCATCTGTTATGAGTTTCCTCTTTTCTTTTGTCCATTTGATGACAGCTCATCTGTCCTGGGTGAATCTAGATATACATCCTTGAAGTATTTTTCTTGGCACTGTGATGGTTAACATTGCATTTAAAGTTTAGACTTACTATGCTTGAAAGACCAAAAAGCAAAAAATGCCTCTAATGTGTAAGCCCCTAGCTTGTACAGGCTGAATGATATTTTCATTCATTCAATATCTTTTCCCCAGATATTGAAGACGATTCTTAAATTGACTGATCTTGTAAAATGTGCTGTTCTAGCAAGATAGTAGGTCATAAGACTACTATTTCTGCTTTTATAATCAGTCTTGCTTACTCTGCTCAAAAAGATGATGAGGACAACTGCAAGACATATATGTTAAAATTAGATCCTGTCTACACGTAGGCAGAATACATATAATCTTGTGGGTTTTGCCTATAAGCCTTAGGCTGATACGGCTAGGGGCTGTGAAAGGGCTGGTATCAGCACGAGACACCCCAAGAATCAGTTCTCAGCACAAAGGAGTTTTATTTGCCCCAGATGGACAAAGGGAAGGGGATAAGAAGCAAAGACAGGAGACAAAGGACAAGGGAGAAGGGAAAAGGAAGAAAAGAGAAGGGAAGGGATTTTTGTCCCAGGGGGACAAAGGATTGCCTCTGAATAGAGAAGAGGCAGACTTGGCCTTTAGGCAAATGGCAGTTTATAAAGGGAAATGGGAAACCCCATTTTAGGATGAGTTGGTTTGTTTTGATTGGGCATGATAATTAGGGTAATCAAAAAGGAGCTTTTGGTTGCTGGACTTCAATAGTTTGTTAGTTGAACTTTAGTGGTCAACCTAAGGAGAAGGAAGTGGCCAAATAAAGGAATAGAACTTGGTGGCTAGCTTTAGGAATGTAATCTAACAGTTTAGCAAGGCAAAGGGAATGGGGAAAGGGGAAGTCCTTCCAGAGCCATGTTTGGCATGCTTGAGCCTACTAGAGCCCTTCAGACTGCATGCTGGGAGCACTCTCAGATGCAGTCATGGCCCCATATTGAAATCTTATTATTAAATTAATTATCTTATTATTAAAATTTATTTATGGTCATGGTGAATCTCTGAGCTACTCCAGACCCATAACATCACATTTCTGTCAGCATTCTCCCTCACCCTCTAGAATCTTTCTCAGTTTTAGCTCCAACTCCCTTTGTGATCCTTTCTGTCTTTCATCCACCATTCCTTAAACACCAAAATTTTTGACATTTTCATAAAGGAAAGGCCAGTGTCATATAAGGTCATAGCAACAGATGTAGGGACGTGATTAATAGCATTTTCTCTGTGAATATCAATATTCACATTCGTTACTTTGTCACTGGGAACTCCTAGTAAATCTCTTTAGAAAGAATTTGCTTTCTAGCATGGTATCATGAAGCAGTTTCCTCTGATATTGAAATAACCCACCTTTCAGGGAAGATCCTTAAGCCAGAAGGTAAACAACTCAAAATAGCTGCAGGAAGTTCCCNAAACTGACCAGATTCACTAGACTGCTCCCTCTCAAGAGTAAGCAATAAAGACTGTTGAGATCATCTTCAGACAAGCCAAGTTGCAAAGAGGATTCTGAGACCAGACCCACTGCCTGGAGGAAGCAGAGACCAGCCAAGCTGCCTATAAGAGGTTTAGACCAACTGAGTCACTTTCTAACCTGTTGAGCTGCCAGCAGGCTGTGCAGGGTGCTGCAGGTTCCTAGCTCTTGTGAGTTGTCACCTGAGCTGAGTTAGGCTTTGGGGATGCAGCTGTTTTCGAGTCATTTATGTTCCTGTAAGTAACCCCTCAAAAATACTCCTATAAGTAACCCCACAAAACTCATTGGTTCATCAAGTTGGACTTTGGTAGTATCCATATTTTAGTCATGAGCACCCTCTCTGGGGTGAGTAGACATGTGCATTGCTTCTCTCTATGAAAAATATTGTCACACAACACATGATGAGAATCTAATGATCTCCCAGGAGTATGAAGCAGACCTAGGAGCTAGAGTGCTCTATGTTGGAGGCTGCTCAGCTCAAGACATCTGTGCTGGCTAGTCTTATGTCAACTTGACACAAGCTAGAGTTACCTGAAGGAAGGAACCTCAATTGAGAAAATACCTCCATAAAATCCAACTGTAGGGCATTGTTTAATTAGTGATTGATGGGGAGGGTCCAGCTCTTTGTGGGTGGTGCCATCCCTGGCCTGGTGGTCCTGGGTTCTATAAGAAAGCAGGCTTGGTAAGTCATAGGGAGCAAGCCAGTAAGCAGCAGCCCTCCATGGCCTCTACATCAGTTCCTGTTTCCAGGCTCCTGCCCTGCTTGAGTTCTTGTCCTGATTTCCTTTGATGATGAACAGATACAGATGTGTAAGCCAAATAAACCCGTTTCTCCCCATTTTGCCTTTTGGTCATGGTATTTCATAGCAGCAATAGAAACCCTAAGACAACATCCATTCGCCATTTGATCAAATCATGGAAATCTCCCAAGACAGAGATTTAGTTCTTGTGAATTACTGCTTATACAGTGTTAAGTCTGGCCCAATGTGTGCTAAATCAGTTTCACATGGCCAACTGTGTTCTTATCATTTGAAACCTGAATTCAAAAACTTGATTTATTGCTTGAAGTTGGTCACAGTGGGAGCACTCACACCTGGAAACTGACAAGTACTACAAATCTGAGCAATTCTCACAGAATGCTAATGCCTGGACATATGTCAGCCCACTACCAGTTACAGAGCATATGGAGATTATAATCCACTTTCTTTAGTTATGATGTGGCTAAAGTGGCAAGAACTTTGCAAAGGGCACACCATTAATGATGATGCCAGAACCACATGCCAGGAAGAGGAGGTAAGGTCACTCTCCATGTGAACTCTGCCAACTCTATAATTACTCCAAGCCAACTTTCTTTTGGCTACATAGTGTTCCTTCATTTGGATGGATGAAGATGTTTCTCTCATTGAACTATTTATAGATTTTCCTAATGTAAATAATATTTCAAAAACAATATAACAGGATACATTCCCAAAAGTATATTTCCATGGCAGGGGATATAAAGATTATGAAAATTCTAAATACCTCTTGTCAAATAGATCATCCAGAAAGTTTCAGGCATTTAAACGCCCCCTATAGTCATCTCAATTCACCAAAGCACATCAAATACTTGGAATTAGGACAGACAGAACATTTGCCAACCACCTCCAACCCCCCTCTGCACAGACTCTGCTTTCCAATTAAGCTGGGAGTACTCTGAGAATCTGGCAGTCTCTGTGGTCCCTGGCCTTCATCTACTCTCTCGTTTCTGTCATTCGCTCCATGCAGAGTTCTCCCCAACCTCTGTTCTATAAATTACCATCACTCTAATTTTAGGAGCTAACCCCAAACATGTGTATTAGTAGACCCCAGAAATGGGTTACATATATTTGAGTTGGTGGCCAAAGGGGTTTCATGGAAACTCAAACCAACTCAGGCTATTTCCAAGGCTAGGGTTGCTCTCCACAAACTAAAGGTGGAGCCCTAATGCTGAAGACAACACTTACATATCTCTTTAAACACAGAGAAGCTGAGCTGGTGCATAAATAGAGCCTTCACCCCTACTGACTAGTGTTCATGGTACTGAAAGGTACTCTGCACACCAGAGGAAAAAGGTAAACATCAACTCAGTTAAATAGTTCACTCTCATTCCAGAGGCCCCTGGGTGCCACAGCATCCAACCAGGAACTGCTGTTTGCACTCACTCCTTCTAGGAGCCCAGCTTATAGCAACTGAAGCAGTCATAGACCTAGAGATGGATGTCTCTGTGGTAAGACAAAACAAGGTCCAGCTGCTTCCAGGATGTGTGATCTTAGCTGGGTCTGTAGCCTCCTAGGAATATATGGGCAGCAGTGCTGGACCAGGAATTGATGTGAAGATGAGAGTGCATATATAAAGTGCTATTTCTCTGGGAGCTTTATTTTCCATCCACATGAATTCTAGGCATGTCTGGAAAGCTGAGTAGGCACAAGTCCAGGACTCAGTGCTGTGCTATAGGTCCACATAAGTATCCATCAGCCAGAGCATACATCACCCTGAATATACACACCAGGCAGCGAAGCTGGGGCTGCAGGAAGAGGCTGATGTGGGAATGCACAGATCAAAATGCCAATGGCAAGCATTACCCCACTAAGATCTACTTTCCAGGAAATGATAAGGCCTGAGCATGCAATAGACACTTCAGCGTCATGTTTTCTATTGAAATCTCCTTCCTCAGTAGAGATGTCTATGGACTCATCTCTACCAACCTTGAAGACTTGGAAGGCTCTCTCTTATTCTCCCTACCTTGCATGGCCCCATACACAACATGTAGGAAGTAGCTGGGGCCGCCATATGAGTACATGCCCTGAACAGTCCCAGAACTGTGTTGAAAAGGCCCTGTGTTTGTTCAAATGCTGTACTACTACTGTCATCACTTTCTTAACAGTAATCTTATCTTCCATCTGATGTTTGAAAGGAAAAATGGAAAGTTTGATGGAACATGGATTATATACCTTAACAGAGGATATTCATGCAATGTGTGNCCCATGTTGTAGTTTCTTGCTTCTTCAATTCCCCATGAACACAGGCCCAAAACTTCCAGGACCCATGATATATGGAGCTTTAGAATGACAAGGTGAGTACCAGATCAGAGAGTCATGTTTGTAAAGACACAAAATAGTCATGGACATCCCAAGAGGACACACATGTGAACAACCCCAGAAACTGCTTGCAGTGTGGAAAGCTGACATGTGACCTACCAAAGAAGCCAATCAACCCTTTTGTGTGTTAGTCCCTGGAATAGCCATTGAGATGAAACTGAAAAGGCAGGAGGAAACCAGAAAACTAGGACCACAGTGTGTTTTCTTGGCTCACCAGTAATGAGGGCAGAGAGTGCTNAGTGGAAGCACTGTGGTTTGAATAGGAATGGTGCACATAGGCTCAGATATTTTATTGGAGTTACTTACAAGGAAATGGATGAGGGGTTACTTAGAGGAGCAGCAATGACTTGAAGAAAACTGCATCACCAAGGCCTACCCCAATATGGGTGATAGCTCAAAAAAATTGGGAACCTGGAGCACACTTTACAACCAGCAGGCAGCTCAACAAGGTAGTGAGTGTCCTTTTCAAGAGACTCAGTTGGTCTAAACCACTTCTAAGAAGTTCAGCTCTTTTCTGTTTTTTTGTTTGTTTTTTTAGGCAGCTAATCTGGCCTCATAGTCTTCCTTGCAGNTTAGCTTGTCTGAGAGTGACTTTATTTAGCTTTGGGGAGGAAGAGACCTAGAGAATCCTATCAGTTTCAGGAACTTCCTGAGGCTATCTTGAGTTGTTTACCTTTTATCTTAAGGGGCCTCCCTTGGAGATNGAATGTTTGGATCTCCAGGAAACTGCTACACAACAATGCTTTGACTAAATATAGAAATTTATATATTTCTTTTAGATTTTTACTACATAATGGATTATGACTTATTAAAGTATTCTATCATAATATTCTAAATTTATTTGGCATCTGTTGTAATGTTTTCCTGTTCATTTCTGATTCTGGTAACTTGAGTCCTCTCTTTCTTTCTTTCTTTCATCAGTTGGGCCAAGGGTCTTGTGATGTTGTTTATCTTCACAAAGAACCAACCTTTAGATTCACTGAGTCTGTGCATTTTTGTTAATGTTTCCCTTTCATTGATTTATAATCTGATTATTATTATTTCTTGCCATCAACTGGGTTTACAATTGATTTGCTCTTGTTTTAAAAAATTTTGAGTTACATTATTAAGTAATTAATTTGTGCTCTTTCTGAGATTTTAACTTAGGCATGTAGAACTATAAATTTATCTTATAGAAGTGCTTTTAATTTTTCCCAGACATTTTGCTGGGTTAAGTATTCATTTTAATTTAGGTCCAGGAAATTTTTTATTTCTTTTTTGATTTCTCCTTTGACCCATTCACCATTCAATAATGAGTTATTTAATTTCCATGAGTTTGTGTACTTAACTAGAAATTTGGTTGCTATAGACTAAGTTTTATTGCACTGTAGTCAGTTACAGTACAATGAGTTGTTTGAATTTTTCTGAATTTGTTAAGATTTGTTTTGTGTCCTAGGAGGTGTTCTATTTTAAGAGAAGCTTCTGTGTGCTGCTGAGTAGAACATATACTCTTTGGTGTTTGTGTAGAATATTCTGTAGATATGTTAGGTACATTTTTATATATATTGTCATTTAATTATTATATTTTTATGCTCACTTTTTGTTCAGATGACCTGTCTATTGGAAAAAGTGCAATACTGAAAACACCTATTTTTATTGAGTTGATATTAATCTGTGTCTTTAATTCCATTAGTATGCTTTTTGTGAATTTGGGTGTCCCAGAGTTTGATGCATGTGTATTTAGACAACNATGTCTTCTTAGTTAAATGTTCCCTTTAGTAGCATGATTTGTCCTTATTTATCTTTTTGGCTTAGTTTTAGTTTTAAAGTCTATTTTCTCAGATGTTAAGAGTAACAACGCCTGCTTCCTTCCTGGTTACATTTAATTGGAGTATCTTTTTCCATCTTTTTACTCTATGATAGTGCCTGTCTTTTAACACTAAGGTGTGTTTTTTAAGATCAGTAAACAGATTTTGTTTCATGATCCATTTAACCAGTCTGTGTCATGTGACTGGAGAATTGAGGCCATTGCTATTTAGAGTTATTGAAGAATGTGTGTTTAATTGCAGCCGTTGTGTTGTTGGTTTTTGTTTGTGTAGTGGTACTTTGAAGTAATCATGGCTTTATTTGTTTCCCTTCTACAATCTCTTGGCTATGCTCATTCTTCTTTTCAGCCCAAAATATTGCTTCCTGTATTTTCATTATATTTGGTCTGTGGGTTATAAAAAAATCTTCGACTGTTTTTATCATGGGAAGCTTCTCTTTATCCTTTAACAGTGGCNACTAGTGGCATATATCAATCTAAGTTGTCAGTCATGGTCTTTTAGGACTTGACATTCACTGCTTCTGGCTCCTCTGGCTTTCAAAGTTTCCATTGTGAAATCAGCTGTTACTCTGTTGGGTTTTCGTTTATACATGACTGTGTGTTTTCTCTTGTAGATTTCCATACTCTTTCTTTGTTCTGTATACTTAGTATCTTAACTATGACAAGCCATGGGAGTTTTCTTTCCTGGTCTTGTCTATTTGGTGCTCTGTTGTACTTTTTGTATCTGTATGGCTGGCTGTGTCTTTCNATCTACTTATGAGTATGGGATCTACTCTTAAGTGTGATTGATATACCCAGTGAGACTCCATTGGAGAAAACTGGTTTTTCCTTTGCTGGAAGATGTCAGTTATAGATAGCTTCTTGGTTACAGATGGGAGCTTGTGTCCACTTCCCCATCTCAACACTGGGAACCCATTTAGCCTGAATCAGTGCAGGCCCTGTGCATGCTGCATATATGCATCAGTTCAGTTGTGTCTGGATGATACTGTGTCCTTAGTATCATTCATTCCCTCTGACTTTTACAATCTTTCTACCTCCTCTTCCACATAGTTCTATGAGCCTTGAAGGGAGGGATTTGATGAAGACATTCCACTTAGGACTGAATATTCTAAAATCTCTCACTTTCTGTGCAATTTCCAGTTGTGAGTCTCTTAGTGTCCATCTACTGCAAAAGGAAGATGATGGCCAAGTGAGTCACTGGTCTATGAATGTACTGGAATGTCATTAGGAGTTTATTGCTATATTCCTTTAGCTGAATAATAATATTTGATTTTCCCCTAGGTCCATGGCCTATCTAGTCTCAGGTTCTTGGGCACTGTTAGGGATGAATTCCATCTCATGGAGTGGACCTTAAATTCAATAAGAATGGTTGGTTGCTCCCAAAACATTTGTGACATGATTGCACCCATGTTCCTGCAGCCCTTTTTAAACGTCTTCGCTACACAGCAGCTAGCTTCACCAGAGCCAGTGATGCAAGGCAGAGGTGGACTCTACATACATTTTTATGTAATAGTCCTAGGTATTATACAATCCATCACTTCTGCCATACTTTAGAGGTCACACCAATCAGTCCTGATCCAGTGTGAGAAGAGACTACATATATAAATTTGAATAGTGGGATGTTACAGTCCTTTCTGGGGGGGAGCCAGAGAGAATTAGATAGTGCTGATTCCTAATGAATGCTATATTCACAGATCGGTGCCTAGCCCCGCAGATCAGTGCTGGCTTCCTCCAGCAGCTGATGGGAGCAGATCCAGAGACCCACAGCCAAACATTAGATGGAGCATGGGGAACTCCATGGATGATTGAAAGGAAGGATTGTAGGAGCCAGNAGAACACACCCACAGAATCAACTAATCAGGGCTCGTAGGGATTCATAGAGACTGAAGCAGTAATCAAGGAGCCTGCATAAGTCTGTGCTAGGTCTTCTGCATACATGCTGTGGTTATTTAGCTTGAAGTTTTTGTTGGACTCCTAACAGTGGGAGTGGGGTGTCTTCTGACTCTTTTGCCTGCTCATGGGATCCTTTTCTTCCTACTAGTTTGCCTTCTCCAGCCTTGATATGAGGGTTTATGCCTAGTCTTAATGCATCTCTTGTTATGCCATGTCTGGCTGATGTCACTGGGAGGCCTGCTCTTTTCTGAAGGGAAATGGAGGAGCAGTGACCTAGGGGTGGAAGACTGGGAAGAGGGGATGGAGGGAAGGCTGCTATTTGGATGTATTGTATGAGAGAAGAATAAAGTAAAAGAAAATAAGCTCAAAATTGATGTCTATTAGCTTCTATAATACTCATGTTTTAAGTTAATGAATGCATACTTGGAGTAGTTTGTGGCATCCCATAATTCATTAAACACAATGACCTAAGCTATTATAGTCCTACCTGGAAAAGGGTGATAACCTGCACATATGTAATCACACTGATAAATATTCATGCTTAAGTACTCACCCAGTGTTAACATAGCTCACACATATGTTTTATGCACTGAAATAAAAATGAATAATATGAGCAAAGGAAGTCATTAACAAGAAAAAATGTCATATTGGCACATAAAATTTCTAATTTTGATGAGGAGGCATGTAAAACTATAAGCAATCAAACTTTGAGTAGATAATAAATTACCTACTCAGGTACCTACTCAAATACAGACTTGTCTGTTTTTAGGTCAACTCAACATGTGTGTGTGTGTGTGTGTGTGTGTGTGTGTGTGTGTCTTGGGGTTCCTATTGCTGTGAAGAGGCACCGTGAACACAACAACTCTTATAAAGGAAAACATTTAGTTGGGGCTGGCTTACGGTTTCAGAGGTTTAGTCCATTACCATCATGGTGGGAAACATGGTGGCATACAGGCAGACTTGTTGTTGGAGAAGAAACTGAAAATTCTTTATCTTCATCCACAGGCAGCAGAAGGAGACTGTGTACCACCTGGGCATAGCTTGAGCCACCTGGACAGAGACACACTTCCTCCACACTTCTTCCAACATAGCCACACCTACTCCAAGGCCACACATCCTAATAGTGCCACTCTCTATGGTCCAAGTATTCAAACACATGAGTATATTAGAGCCNTTCATATTCAAACAACCACAATATGGTGTATATATTATATTTATATAAAATATTATATATTATAATTATAACATTCTACCTTCCCTTCCCTTCCTCCAGCCCCTCCTAAGTCACCTCCCTCCAACATATTCCATGNCCTCTCACTCTCAAGTTGATAGCCTCTTTTTTATTATTATTGTTACACACACACCTCTACACAAATATTTAAATACAACCTGGTGACTCTGGTTTTGTTTTATGTGTGTGTATGGTTTCTGGAATGACCACTTTTTATTAGATAATCAGTTAGGGGGTTTCTCCATGGGAAAGGCTAATTTTCAGTCTCAGGAGTCATTAGTTACCTTCAGCTCTTTGTATAGAGTAAGACCACTTGAGATTTCCCTCCATGCTACCACTCTATTTATACTGCCATTGTTTCTATCTTGCTTATGCAGCCATTTCTATAAGAGACTGTTTCACAGCAGACTTCCTGGAATTCTGGCTCTAACTATCTTTCTGCCCCTTTTCTGTACTGTTCCCCGAGCCATACATAGATGCAGAAGCTGTGCTGCAGGTGTATTTGTTGGGGATGGGCTCCCCATGATCCATTGAACTCTGTGTTATATTCAGTTGTAGTTTTCTGTGGTGGTTACCATTTGTTATAAAGAGAAGCTTCTATGATGACAGATAANAGTTTTATCTGTTGGTATAAGGATAAGATTTAGAATGTGGTTAGGAATTTTGCTGGTCAAGCAAAGAGGTGGTAGGAGATTCTCTTTTAAGATCCATGACCTCATTAGCCCCAGGAAATTAGCTAAGTTTCTAATATCAGGCATGATTTCCATGCCATTGAGTAGGACTTAAGTACAAATAAACAGCTGTCACTTACCACCAACATATGAGTGCCACATGTACCTTTGTGGGTTTCTTGCCATGCTGGTTGTGGTGATGTTTTGTGTACTCTAATAAACTTGCCTGAGGATCATAGGACAGAGCCAGCCACTAGATTAGACATAGAAGTCAGGAAGTGGTGACACACACTCTTAATCTTATCTCTTGAGAGCCAGAGATCTATCTGGATCTCTGTGAGTTCAAGGCCACACTGGAAATAGAGCCAGGCAGTGGTGGCACACACCTTAAATCCCAGTACTGGGAAGCACACATGCCTTTAATCCCAGGAAGTGATGTCTGGGCAGAGAAAGGTATATAAGGCATGAGAAAACAGGAACTCACTCTCTTTAGGCTGAGGATTTCCTAGAGGTAAGAACTAGTGGCTGGTTGCTCTGCTTCTTTGATCTTTCAGCTTTCACCCCAATATCTGGCTCCAGGTTTTTTATTTTAATACCAATTAGATTTCATGCTACACTGGTCATTGTTGTGGTTCATAGGTGTCACAGGTGGGTGGGACTATGAACTGTCTTAAATTATTCTGAAATAACATCAACCCACAAGCTTGCTATGTAATTCAGGCCAGCCTCTACACCTCTCTTTGCATGCTAGGTGCACTCCTCCCTCCCTCATGGGTACATTCATACACTGAATCAGACACATGCTGACACACATATTCGTGCACATACCCAAACACACTCAGATACACTTATACTCAGATGCACATTCATAGTTATACACAAAATCTTTTACTTATATACATCTAGTCACATCTACACTCATATGTACATAAACATGTATACACAAACATTAACAATACAAACAAGTGTATACATACCCACACTCACACACTGCCCTTGCAGTATCCATCCCATTGAGTTAAATATATTCACAGAATGTCTTGTCTATTGATCAGTAGTCCCTGCCTGTTCTTCAGGCTTTCCTTAACCTCCAACCCCCACTACATCTCTTTCACTGAAACATACTGACTTCACATCCCAAGCCTTTTGCTTCACTCTGGTTTTGTGCATGCCCATTATTACACGCTCCTCTTAGATTTCATGGCCTTCCTGTCTGGTTTTATATTTTCCTTCTCCTAGCTTGCTTTCTCCTTTCATATTAGAAGAATTTTCCTAACCTAGTTTCTTGACCTGCTCCTGTCTACCCCAGTCTGTGACCAAGACTCTGCTGGGTATACCAGCTGCTCTTCCTAACAAAATGAGAAGATTTTGTAGTAGTCAAAGGATCATCTTGAGTGGGAATGAGATGCAANTGCAGCTGGCACTCTGTTCCAAACATTTCCCTGAACCTCTTTAGCTTGATTTGAAAATTATCCCCCAAAGCCCAGACAAGACCCACTAACCATGTGGGACAGAGAGCGACATCTTCCCCTGCTCACTGGGCCTGTGCTCTGCACGTTCTCTAAGCTTGTTATTCCTCTTGGGATGATTATTCTTAGCACATGTTTCTGCCTTCACTAATGTGCCTGTGAGACCTTGGAAACATTCTTGCTTAGAAGGCGATTTATATGTGCACATGGGGACTGGGGCAGCCATGGAGATGGACATCAGTAATGAAAAGTGGTTCATCTGGGAGTCCACAGCCAATTTCATGAAAGAGAGAGGATGAAATGTTTCTCTGCTCCATTTGAGAGGCCAGTGTGATGAATAGAAAGGACTTAGACGTTCGTTGACTCTGGGTAGTGGGTGCTTATGTCCAGTGCATGCTGGGATGAAGAGCTTTATTAAAAACACCATATATTTTTTAAACAAANTAAACTACACTAAGATAAAACAAAAATGATCAAAGTTAAACAAGGCAAACCAACAGAAGGAAAAAAGCCCAGGAGAAGGCACTAGAATGACAGACCCACTTGGTCATTCATTCTGGAGTGTCATAAAAGTACTAAACCGAAAGCTAAAATATATAAGCAGAGCACCTGGAGCAGACCTGTGCAGGCCCTGTGCTTGTAGCTTCAATCTATATGAGTTCCTATGAGTTTGTTCAGTTGACTGTTCTTCCGGGGTCCTCTATTTCCTCTGGATCTTACACTTTTTCTGCCTCCTTTTCCAAGGGATTCCTTCAGCTCTGAGAAGAGAGAGTTGACAGAGACATCACATTTAGAGCTGTGGGCTCCAAGGTCTTTCTCTGTGTGTAATGTCTGGCTGTTGGTCTCTGTAATTGTTCCCATCTGCTGCAGGAGGAAGCATCTCAAATCATGGCTGAGTAAAGCACCGATCTGAGTATAGCAGAGTATCATTAAGAGTCATTTTACGACTACTTTTGTTTTTGTTGTTAAGATCAGTAGTATTTGGTTTTGCCCTAAGTTTCTGNGATATCCTGTCTCTCATTTTTGTCACCCAAGCAGTGTCAGGCATGAACTCCATCTTTGGAGTGGGCCAAAGTCCAATCAACAAACACATGGGCAAGAATGTCTAGAGAACACGCATAGCTGGAGTGAGGAAAGGATTGCATGTCCGTCCCACACCCCTACTGTCTATATCATTTGGCCTTAAAATGAGCATTTCCATCCTTTCACTAATTTAGATATTTTTTAAAAGGACATTATTCAAGGACATTATAAAATATGAAGTATTTGTGCAGATTTGATGAGATCAGAGCCCAGTATACTGTCAATGAGAATATAAAGTGATATGGCTACTGTTTGAGACAGTATGGAAGGACCTTAAACAAAACAGAATTGCTATATTCTCCAATAATGCCAATTCTGAGTAAATGCCTAAAAGAATTGAAATGAGGACCCCGAAGAGATATGTGCACACCCACATTCATCTCAGCATTGTTCACAATAGATCAAAGGTAGAAATAATCCAAATATCTGCCTGTGGAAAACTGGAGAAGAATGGCATCTGTATACCGAAGGCTGTATTATTTATCTTTAAAGAAGAACAGAATTCTGATGCATACTATAATATGGATCTACCTTGAGGATACTATTCTAAGTGACACTGTCTCACATAGAAATTGCCCAGTCTAAATAAGAACCTGCCCAAACTTCACTGCATGCTTGGTGCTCAAGCCAAGTCTCACCCTTTAAGACAAGATAAGCTGTCTAAGCCATGAATCCATTAGGGTGGACCCCAGCTAGGCAAGTAAGCATCTCAGTCCTGATAGTATCTGACGTCTCTGTCCTGGACCTCAGGCCATGGTGATTTCCTCACACATACATGCACTCTCAGCTCCTGTGGTTTCTTTCTAGCACTCATTACTGACATGAAGGAGCTATTTCTATAGTTGGGCCCTGAGAATCTGTAGCTGGCTTCAAGTTGATCTGAAACTTTGGAAGTGCTTGCTTGAGAAGACCAGCCCTCTCCTGTGTTGGCTTCTGTCCATTCTAGACATCCTATTAGCAGCAGACACTGCAGGCAGCTGCTAGGCAAGATTGGTTTTCTCTCCTGTCTTGTCAATCCAGTGACAACTGGTGCCCAGGAATTAACCTAGCCCCAAGATCTTCATTCTTCAAATGCCCAGCTTCTATTCTGCTTTGAGCCTTGACAATGAGTCTGGATAAATCTTTCTTAATCATATATCTACTGTCCCTGATGAATGGACCATGGGCAAGAAACCAGTGCAGTTTAGAAGGGAGGAGTTTGGAAACAGAAATGCATGACGTTGAGCCTTAACTGGGCCATTGCCCATGCTCTGTGACTGAAGATTAAGCTAAACTCACAGAGCTTTGCCTTCATTGTTAGTAAAGTGAACTTCATAAACACTTTTAATACAAGCAGATATTTGTGACTGTCCCATCCCATTTCTACCTTCATGTAAAGTTCAGAGTGGAAATTTGATTGAAGGTATCTTTGAGGAGTGTGGTTTACAAGCAAATCTCTAGTCCTTGATCATGAAAGTGGAGGGGCAAATTTTCTCCTGACTCATAGGTGTTGCTTCCATGTACAGAAGAGGATAATGGGCATCACTGGGCAGCTAGTGTGACTATACCAATGAACTTAGCTTCCTATGGCTGTCCCAGGAAAAGATCCAGGAATGCTCACATTCTAAGAAAATGTCTTTGTTGTGGCCATGCTGCCTGAGTACTGACTACAGATGAATCTTGATAACATGCACTGCTCAGTGGTGAGGGAAGATCTTCAGTCAGTCACAGAGCACTTGATACCCTGTCCTCAGCTGGCTGGAAACCTGTGCTGAGCACCTGTTAAAGGGACTAGAAATTTAATGTAATTGATGGGAGAAGCAGGATAAGCAGTGACAACTAAGACCTAAAGATGATCAAGGTCTGTGAAGAAAGACTAAAAAGGGAACAAAAACAGGCATTCAAAGTGGGAAAGCAGCGAGCAATAAGAGGAGTGGAGAGACTGGAGGAAAGTGGAAAACACAGAAAAGTGGAAAGTGAGTAACAGCTGGAAATAGTTTTATATTGTGATTTAGGAATGATGCACATTTTGCAGAGAGCTGAGCCTGCATCGAAGACCCAGGCTAGTGCAGGTACAAGGCACAATGAAGTGTGGTCGACCTCTAAGCACAATTTCTGAGTCCTTTGTGACATGGGCAGTTATTATTCACAGTGGTGCCAGAGACAGTAGTATCTCTTCACAAGTTGTGCACTGTATAATCATTTTCTTTTACACCCAGATGGTGCTTGAAGCTGCCTCCAGAGACATAATAGTGCAAGGTCCTAACAATTCATACTTGATGTGAACCTTGCATTGAGAATTAAAAGGCTTCTTGCTGATAACACTGGGTGTAGAAGGAAAAGATAGTGAGGCCTGAGGAAGGGGCAGGATTGTCAGGATTGTCACTGTCAGTGAGCCTTAGCCCACTGGGAGGNAGCTAAAAGAGCATAGCAAGGGGCCTAGGGGGCCAGGCTGGCATTGAGATCACCGAGGAAAAATACATCATTCAGCAATAGCCTCCCGGAGGTGGAAGTTGGAGAGATTGTTCTGTGTGTAGGATGGGAAGGTGTAATTATCTTCTAGTCAATCCCCAACTTGACTCAGGGTTGCTAAGGGAACACAGAGTATACACACATATTAGCATGGGCATCCTGGAGTCAGTTTTACCAGAAATCTGTTTTGTTTGGCCTACCCTGTCACTCGGTATGGCAGTGGGTGTTTCTGCCCTGTGGTCTTGCTGAAACTCTGTATATCTCCTTGGGATCAGCTGGTCCGATACTACAGCCTATTGTGACCAATGCCAGGAAGGGATTCCCCTCTTCAAGTGCAAAGGGCTAACAATTCTGGAAATGCAATCACTGACAGAATGGCAATTTGGGAGCCACCATAGTAGCAGCAGAATAGCTGAGGGGAGTACTGCAGACTCACAATAGGGGCTGCCTTCCTGTTTAAGTAACAAAGCATCAAGGTAAAGCCTCATAGGGCACTGGTGGAAGTAAGGTTAAGAGATTTGAAAGGTCCTGGTTTGCAATTAACTACTGTGGACTAGTTGTCATCTTATTCCTTCCTCCTTTCCTTGCTTTGCGTGCACAGAGGAGGCATAAAACTGCTGCATCCTCAGACCGAGCTTATTTCTAGAGGAGACATTCTTCTTAAGTATGGAAAACACCATATGGGCCCTGGTGCTCTATGGACTCAGGAACTTATTTATGGTCTCAAAGATGCAGGGGAAAGGAATGGCAATGGAAAGTTAAGGGGTATACCAGAAACTCCTAGGAGCTGTCCCAGATGGGTTAGTTCACAGTTTCAGTGAGATTCATTTCTATGGTCAACACATGGGCCTGTCCCAGAGCTTTCAGAAGAGGTCACATATCTGAAGTCCTCATTTTATTTCATAATGAGTAACATTCTATATCTAGCTACTTTGAGTATCAAAAACCTAAAGATGAGGAGAGTGAGTAGTTAGACCTTACCCACCAGTGCTGTTGTGAATGGCAATGCCTTCTTTGTCTGAACTATTGGAAATCAACAGAGTTTAATTATGGTAACTAGAAACATCATATGAACAAATCACATAAAAATACCTCAACCAGGAATCTCTTTCTGATTTGTGGGAGTAACATAATTTTGAGTAAATGTTCAACTTCAGCATGAAATAGGTGATATTAATTTCAGGGTTAACATTGTACTTTTCCAAGGGATATCCCAACCAACACAAAACATTTTAAAAATATGTTGTCTTAAAAATACATTTACTTTTATGCATGTGAGGCTTTGCCAGTATGTATGTATATGTACCACATGCATTCCTAGTGCCCTCAGAGGCCAGAAGAGAGCATCAGATTCCCTGGAGTTACAGACAATTGTGAGCAGCCATGTGAGTGATGAGAACCAAACTCCAGCCCTCTGGAAATGTACCAAGTTCTCTTAACATCTGAGCTGTCTCCCCAGTGTTGTTCTGTCTTACTTTTGTTGTTGTTATCATCTCATTAAAAACTTAGTCCTCCCCTCTCCTTAACCTGTCTTCAGGTAGATCGGCTTTTCTGGGGATTAAATTTGTCACCAGGTAATAAATAAAGCCCAAATAAAATAACTTTTAAAAATATCTATAGTATACAATGTTTTGGGTAACTTAAATCTACCTAGAGCCAAGAATACAGTTCTCTTCTTTCAATAAAGAAAGAGTAACTTTGCCTTCATGCATCTCAATGGAGCCCAAATGCCCCCATCTTTTCGTATAGTAATTTAAATGCTAAGAGGGGCTTCCCTTTTTGTGCTGAATAGATAGATAGATAGATAGATAGATAGATAGATAGATAGATAGATAGATAGATAGATAGATAGATAGATAAATGTTAGTTTCCAAAGTTACCCCTAAAAACAGAGTCTTTCAGGAATTGTCTTCAAGACAGTTAATTCCTTTAACACTAGGATCAGAGAAGGCCTGGGAGAGTCTCACTGAAGTTAGAGGTCACATGTATCTCCAAGACTCTAGGGCTGCAATCAGATGCCACCTGTGCCTCCTAGACTCTAGTGGCGAAGTCAGAGGCCACGTCAAAAGTTGGCTGTCCCCCAAGTGTTATATAGCATGCCCTTTCAGGCTCATAATTTACAGTTGGGTAAGAGAAAGTTTAAAAAATTGATGATCAAGGTGTCAGACAAGCTGGGTCTTTTTTTTCTAAGCCTCTCCCCTTGGATTCCAGATGGCCAATTTCCTCCCACATCTTTTCATCTATTTTCTCTCTGTGCATCTGTGGCTCCCCATGGTATTCTAAGCCATAGTCAGATATTTTATGTTTGTGCCAGTCACTGCCCTTCACATGGTCTTTTTTATAAGGGGGCGGCCATATTGGACAAGGATGCTTCTCGATGCTCTGTGACCCCATCTTAAGTAACTCTGTCCCAGTCCAGATGCCCCTGGAAGAGTGCAAGGTTGATAACAGCAGACACGAACTAGACTAAGCATTTTGAGATGTGCCTGAGCCCAGACATCCAGAGAATGAAAGGTGAATGCAAGGAATGACAAGGAGAGGGGCTGAAACATCACAAATCTCAGAAATGTGGCTGATCACCTGGCCAGAGGGGAAAAATTAAACTTGAGAATAAGTACCTTTGTTTTCCCAAACCCCCTGGTTCCTATAAAGTCTGCTGGCTAGAGATGAGATGTAAGGCAGTATTTTGAGGGTGTTAATCTGCTACCTTCTCAGATCACTGGCTCCCTAAATAAAGAGTACCTTTAAGATGCAGGTCCTGTCTCTGCTCATTGACCTTTGTGATAAATAATCACCATGAGTATTTTTGCTTATGTCCATAGTAGTCTCCTTAACAAAGCTTCAAGAGCCTGTAGACATGGCTCTGCCCCACCAAACACAAAAACTGTGCCCATGCTTGGCAACATACCCATTTTAGCAACTCTCCCTTCATTAATATCCCATTGTCTAACAACAATGGCCACTTAGACAGAAGCCCCTCATTCCTGCAAATAGCATTTCCCCCAAACTGGCCAACCCTCCTACCTAGCCACCTTTTCTTTACATCAACTGCTTTCTAATCAGAAAACCAACCAACCAACAATATGTTATCACAAACGGAAACTCCACTTCAACAAAATGTGGTGCCTATGTAGCCCCTCAAACTACTTACAGTGGCAGCAACAGAACACACACTATCTTTTAGGAAATGATGCTGTACAGCAACNCAGCCCTTTCACAGAACTCATAGCTATTAAGAAGTCTTTATGAATTAAAAAAAAATCAAAACAACACCTCCATGAACTTGTGTTTGCTGGAGGTTGTCCTTTAGATATCTGTCTATTGAGAAAACACACATAATAGCAAACGCTACAGGTACAGCAGGGTGGGTTGGTTTTGTGTTAACAGTAACAGCAGATGTCCATAAGCAGTTTCCCTCCCTTCCATCTGCAGAAGGCATGGTGTGATAACTAATTTGAGGTTACTTTGGGACTGCCTTCACAGAATCTNTAGTCCACAGTTAGGTGTCCCGGGTTTAGAAGAAAGAGCTAAGTCAGTGTCTTTCTCACTGTGCGACTCTCAGTATTTTGTCTCTAGCTGCTTCGAGGCTCCCCATGCAAAGAATTATCA
>LZPO01036427.1:0-13381 GCA_001675575.1 Neotoma lepida | reverse complement strand
ATATATACTAAATAGATACACATTCTTTAAAATTTACCAAAATTGAATTTGGAATTATAAAGCCTACAATATATAAATACTAAATAGATACACATTCTTTAAAATTTACCAAAATTGAATTTGGAATTATAAAGCCTACAATATATAAGAAGAAACTACAGTGGATGGNATTAACAACAGGTGAGCTATTATAGAAAAATTAGTAAATTTGAGGCTACAAAATCCAGAAGCTATCCAACATGAAAAAGAGAAAGAAATAGGAATAAACAAAAATGAATAGACTACCAGTGAGCTGTGGGGCAATTTTTGAAGATGGAAGGATAAAAACAGAAAAAAAAAATTAAAAAACATAAAGATTGATTTTTTTTCCTTCCAGTGTAGACTATAAGGACAAGAATGCAAGAGCTATGAACTTCAAGCATATGATGCATGAAGGAAAAACTACAGCCAAGCAGAACCTAGTTATGTTTCTCAAGACTAGAGAAAGAGAAAATCTTCACAGAAACACTAAGAAAGATGAGTTTCAGAGCAGACTCACTGTAAAAAGCAAAACAAGGACATAGTATATGGACTAACAGTCCCCAGGCTGACAGCCAAAGCTACCCAGCAGCTTAGAATTCTATACCAAGATGTTTACATATTCCAAACACAAAGACAAAATGAGGGCTTTTCAAAGATGAACCATAAGGAAAAAAATTCTCAACTTGGATGTGGTTTCATACACCCATAATCTCAACACTTGAGAGTCTGAGGCAGGAGGATGCCAAGTTCAAGACCAGCCTTGTTTATTCAGTGGGACCCTGTCTCAAAGAAAGAAACAAACAGACCCTGAAGAAATTCAATTCTCTGCTATCACCATGTGAGAAGACATGCTTTGAAGCACCTTTCAGGACAAAGCAAAATAAGACTAGATGAAAACACAGATGCACCCATACAAAGGAATAACAAGTGCTCAGGATGAAAACTACATCAGGAAATATTTTTATTATTATTTAAATCTTCTTTAAAGATAGACATCTTTTAAAACAAACAAACAAAAAAGCAATGGGGAGGGTTAAAATAGCTGTAAATGTGAAGTGCACAATAAAAACAGCACAAAGACTAAAGGTATGAGATAAAAGTACTATGGTTTGAATGTGAAATGTGTATGGTAAAAGGGTCAGAGAAAGAAATCCACCCTGACCTTGCAACCAGAGCCAGTGAAAGAAACACACCCTGACCCTGAAACCAGAGCCAGTAAAAGGAACACACTTTGGCCCTGAAACCAGAGCCAAATCTGCCCCGACCAACTGAGCATGAAACCAACCAATCCCTGAGCAGGAAAACTGACCAATCCCTGGGCAGGAAAACCAACCAATCCCTGGGCAGGAAAACCAACCAATCCCTGAGCACGAAATCTGGACAATCTGCACTTGTCCAAGCTCAAGGGGATTGAAGTCTGACCAATTCCCTCCCTGAAAATCTCCCTGGAAAAATTCTGCCCCCAAGAAGTCCTATACAAGCCCTGTACCTGTTAAGTTGGCAGCTGCCCTTCTCCACTCTGGCAGAGGCAGCCACTCTCCTGGATTCCTCCCTGCCACATAAATCTCTTGAAAGAGTTTTGGGTGAAGACCTTCTTTCACTGGAGTAGAGCAGAATCTCCGCTGGGAAACTCTCTTTGCAGTGTGGAGCAGAGAAGCAACAGACGGCTTGGCTGGGAAACTCCCTACCGGAGCAGAGCAGAAGTAGCAACTTTTCGCTGTAAGGTGGGGGCAGGCAGATTGTTACATTTCTGCAGGGATTTCCCCCTTAGCAGAGTGAAGCAGAGATGTAACAACTTGGGTCAGAGATCAGAAGAAATGGACCTTTCTTCCAGGAAACTAACTCCCTAGTAGAGCAGAGCAGAGCTCTGCTATAAGGGCTCTCTGTTGGAGAGAAGCAGGATTGCCACATCCTGTGGGAGACCATCCCCACTGCACCTCATCTTCAGGTATAGCCTGACTTCCTGACAAGTCAGGATACCTTTCCCTCCAGAGCTGTAGGTATCCAGGATACCTTCCCTTCTCAGCTGTAGGTATAGCCTGACTTCCCCACAAGTCAGGATGCCTTTCCCTCCAGAGCTGTAACACTTGCAGGTATAGCTTGATTTCTGACAGGGTACCTTTCCCTCTGGAACTGTAAGACTTGCAAAATGCCCTCACAGGCCCATGTAAACACACTTGGTAGAAGTAGAGTGTTACTGGGGAAAATGGATCCCTGGGGCTGGACCCTGAGATTTGATATAACCCAGCTCCACGTTGTGTTTGTTCTCTGCTTAGAGGCTGCTGATGCAACGTGATAGGCCAGCCTCAAGCTCCTGCAGCCATAGCTTCCCTGCCATGATGGACTGTGTCCCTATGAACTGTGAGCCAGAATATATCCTTTCTCCTGTAAGTTGCTTTTGTCAGTATATTTTATTACAGCAGCAGAGGAAAAAACAAGATAACAGTATAAGATTTTTGTAGTATATATGAAGTGATACCTCTTGAAGGTAAATCCAGGTACACTAAAATATACACTGGGGTTTAAAGCAAATCGTTAAGACACTAGAACAAAGAATTCCAGCCAATCCTCCAGCAAGGAGATAAAAATAGAGCCAATAGAAAGAAAAAAAGAAGCAAAATAAAAAATATTGAATGAAATTACTAAAAAATAAGTAAAGAAATGATAGAGTTAAACATAGCCACATCAATAAGTCACATTAAAATATAAATTCCCTAAACAATTTCTATAAAAGAAAGATTATCAAATTAAATTTTTAAATAGTNAGATTTAAGTCTGTGCTGTTTATAATATAAAATAGGAATATGTAAATAAGTTGCAAAGTAAAAGAACAGATTAATATATGCTATCCTAATAAAAGTCAAAGAAACCTAAAGTTGCTGTACTAATTTCCAGCAAGATGTCAGAGGATAGATGCTGCAAAGAAGTTTATACACAATTAGAAAAATCAATTCATGATATAACATCTTTAAATATTTATAAATGTAGCAACTAAGTTTCAAAATTACAGGAACTAAAGAAAAATATAACCCCAGAACTCCAAGAAGAGAGAGGCAAACCCATGGCCTCTGTCAGAAGCTGTACCTCTCTTCTCTCAATGTCAAAGGAAAAGCAAGCAGAGAATCAGCAAGGATGGAGAGGGTGCAGCTGGCATCAGCCAGCCTAACTTGACTTACATTTTTATTGTAGTGAGGGAAATAGCGGCAAAATTTCATCCTTTCTAACCNCACACAGAGTTTACCAAGACAGACCATACTGTGGGCCATAAAAAATACATGACTTATAAAGGATTCAAGCCAACGTATGTTCTCAGATTCCAATAGTGTTAAATAAGAAAATTAATAACACACTAATATAAGAAAAGCTCCAAATACTTAGAAACTAATGCATTGCTAAATAACCTGAGGTCAAAAATTAAAACATGTGTTAGAAAATATTTCAAAATTAATGAAAAAAACAGCACAAGTTTTAAAAATTAATGTNATGCCAATAAAGCATTGCTTANGAAAAATTAATTGTTCCAAATGGCTATATTGGTACAAAAAATATCTTGAATCAATAACCTTACATTTTTACCTTAGGCAAGTAGAAAAAGAATTACAAAAAAAAAGTCCAAAATAAAGAAAATAAAGATGAAAGTGAGAATCAATGGCACAGAAAAAAGATAAAAATGGAAAAATCAATGAAACCAAAAGCCAGGACTTTTGGAAGATGAATAAAAGGAACAATCTCTTGCTGGATTGATCAAGCAAAGGAGAAGACACGGCTTACCAATAGCAGCTATGAAAGTGACATCACTATTGAGTCCACAGATTGTAAGGGAATTGTAAGAGCTTAGCATAAATAATTATCTGCCAATAATGTCACAACTTAGATGAAATAGAGAAAATCCCCCCAAAGATGTCAAGTAACAAAGCTCACAGAGAGAGAAGGAAATGGATACCCTGACTAGCATTCGCCTATGCATTTTTTATCTACTGTGCATCCAAACTGTAGCTAACAACCACACAACGGAAAGGCCAGGCCCAAGGCACTTTGTTGGAGAATTTACCAAACATTTAAAGGACAAAAATTGACACAAACTCTTCTTCTGAGAAGACACATCTCCCAACCTGCTCTGGGGCTGGCCTTACTCACACATCAAATCCAGACAATGATGTATGAGCAGAGAAAACTACAGACCAGACTTTCTCTTGAACATAGACACAAAACATTTTTACTAAATTTTACTAAGTGGAATTAAATAGTTCATGAAAGTGATAATTACATCATGATTATGTAGTGGTAATCCCAGGAATTCCCATTTGGGTTTCTGCATAGGAAAANAAATGAATATAATTCACCATGTTACAACGATGAAGATATATAGCTGCCTACAATCATCTTAATGTACTGTAAGAAAAAAAGTGACAAAAACCATATATTCAGACCTAATTAAAAACTGTCAGCACATTAGTCATAGATAGTAAGAATATTATTTGGATAAAATCAACTTTTTCTCTTTACTAGCAATAATCAATCATAAATTAAAAAATGGAAAGACAGCATTTACAATAGCATCATAAAGATTAAATATGTGCAGATAAATCTTACAAATAAAATAAAAGACTTATGATGTTTTAAAAAGCCATAAAATGTGATTGAGAAAAATTAAGGACGGCTGGAATGAATGGAGAAAGTGGAAGAATCAATCAATTGATTAAAGTGAAAAATCTCATCAACTTCAACTTAAAAACCGTCCAAAATAATCCAAGGACAATGTAGCAAGCATTCTAGAAACTCAAAAATGGATTCTAAATTATTTTTTTTGAAAATGAAGAAGCAGCTGAGGCATCTAGGCCACCCATCTCAAGTACTTTTCATCAGGATGGCNTCGTAAGGTCAGCGTGGCATCACATACAGAAAGACAAACGAACCAATTGGCAGAAGAAAAAATCCAAAGTCCTTGCTTGTGTACTAACAACTGATTTTCAAGAAGGTGACAGTGACTACAAATGAAGGTTCATTTCAGTGAACAGTGTCTTGGCAATCAGATATCCACATGCAAAACAAATGGCCTCAATCCAAAACACACAACACACATAAAATTAACTAAAGCTCTTTCANAGAGTGGAATGTGAATCCTCAAACTGCAGAGTGTATTAAAAACAATGTGGGAGCTGTGTGAGAATTCCTTAAACACAACACACAAAGCATGACCCAGGGGAAATATGGATAAATTAGACCTCCTCAAAATAGACATCTTTGTTCTTCAAAGAAAGGTAANAAGCAAGTGAAAGAAAAGTGAGGAAAAAGAGATTGGTAGTCATGTGTGGTGTCAGATTTTTATCTAGAATAACGGACTCTCAAAACAGTATTTCTAAAATANTAATAATAACAATAAAGCAAAAGATCACATACACATCTCCTCNCAGCCTCTCTACCTCCACTTTCCTCCNGAGAGTGCTCCACATCTCTCACCAAGTGTGATGACTTCCAGCTGNGCTCTAAACACTGGGGTCCTGTGAGCCCATGTNTGGAGACTTAGTCCCCAGTGCAACAGTATGATGAGTCTCTGGGGTGTGCTTTGTCATGAGGACTCCATTCTCATAAATGAGGTTGATGTCCTTACAGAAGATGTGGAAGAGGGTACCCAGGTTTCTTCTCCCCCTTTCTCCGGGTAAGGATGCAGCAATTGGCAGCATCTTGGAGGCAGAGGACACTCCCAGACACTGAGTCGGCCTGTGCCTCTGCAGCTGTATTGTTACACACCTGCCCACTCTACACAAAGGAAGAAGAGGTGGCAGAGGAAGAGGAGACCAGACAGCTCCTGGTAGTCTTCTTGACTGGGATGTCCTTCAAAAATCTATGCTTCAAACAACAACCAGCATGACCATTTACATATGAAGTAGGGTGATATCAAGCTTGGCTTGGTGAGCCNGTCTGAGCCAGCATGTGAAACGAGAGCCAAAAGGGTGTATACATGAATATATATCAATTTATTAATGGGTGCTGTGGGGAAAACAGACTGATGGATACAGGACAAGGTAGATCCAGTTGCAGAGTCCTTCTGTTCTGCCTGGGGGTGAATGGAACCAGCAGTCAGGTCTCTGACTGCCACAAGAGCACGTGCCTTCTCCTCAGTTTTAAGCAGTCAGTACCCTGAGAACACCACCTCTATCAGGCCAGGTACCCCAAGGTTATTGGCAGAGCGAATTCCCACAACAAGCACGCCCTTTCTCCAACTTCCTCTCCCCCCATCCTCCTCCTCTCTGGCTACTCTGCAGTCGCTCTGGCCTCCCTTCTGCCTCTCAGACAAGTCAAGCTCATCTCTCAGATGTCTGTTTTCTGCAGGGCCCCATCCACGCCTCGCCTGGCTGACCCTTACTGTCAGGTTCCCATANAACCCAGTGAGAGAGCCTGTCTATCCCATGACCTGTTTCACTGTGCAGAGCAGTGGTTTGTCACTACCTGAAGCTACCATACCTGTTTGCCTGTTTGTTTCTACTCATGAGTATCTTTGTCCTAAGACATAAGGTCCAGGAATCAAAGCTGGTCAATGCTATACTGTCCAGCAGCCTCTGGGGAGCCTGCCGACGGCAGTTGCTCAGCTGCCATTGNCACAAGAAAGAAATGCAAGTTCCCTGTGGTGAACAATCACCACAAAAATACAAACTTTGGGTCTGTCCATAGATCTCGCAGGAATGTGAGAAGGAACCTTCAAGTTCCTAACTCTCTTTCAAAGAAACCTCTCGAGGTGCATCAAGTCTACCTGGTGCAATGGTGTCATGAGCTGAAAAGCATGATGAGAGTGGAGGAAAGCACACAGAACATCCAAAGAGGAAATCGTCCTGTGCTTTCCCTTGCACAGAAAGGAATTTTCTCCCGAAGAGCCACACGATGGCTCACGTGTGAGTGTTTACCACAGGAGCNTGAAGGCCTCCTTTCCGATCCTCAGCNCCCTGTTAAAAGGTGGGTGCACTGTAACCCTAGCACTGGGGAGGCGGAGAGTGGAGAACCCCTTGGGCTGGCTCCCCAACCATTCTAGTCAGATATTTAAGTTTCAGGATCAGTGAGAAGCCTTGTTGCAAAAAATAAGGTGGAGAGTGAATATAGAAGTCATCTGACACTGACCACAGTCCTTCTACACACACACACGTATGCACACAAACATGTACGCACACACACATGTACGCACACACACAGAGACAGAGACAGAGAGAGGGAGAGAAAGTAACCGTACACAACCCAACAAGAGTCAAGATCACTTTCCTAATATGTCTATGGCATGCACGAACATGATATGCAATTTCACATGTGGAGTATAAGGATGTCATGCTTGAAACTGTGAGTCCACTTCAGTCCTGCTNGAATTAAATGACTCAGCCTTCCTGTCCCTGTTCACAAACTAAGGAGGCTGCTCAAATGGGATGCATGGGTCATTAACAGTACGTGTAAAACACTTATCACAGATTCTAGAATATAATCCAATGTTCAGNAGATAGTAATAACAGTGATTCAAAGTATAATTACTAAGATGAAGATTATGAGAGACACCAACACCGTTCTGTTTCTTCTACTGACTCCACCTCTTTGAGGGCTGGGGATTATATGGCCTGTAAAAATAATGCACAATGTTTGCATCTCCAGTTTTCAGGCTGGAGAGTGGAAAGGTAGATGGACGTTTGAAGGCAAAGTGGACTGGATATTCACAAATGTCACTCTGTCCTCCAAACATTCTCCCTGTGTGTCACAGGAAGGGAAGTCCNCCTGGCCACAGGCACCAGCAAGACATTTGTGCCAGACAGGGATCTCACGGCTCTGCCCCCTGCTTTGCCTCTTTGCATGTCCTGGCAAAAGGACACTGCACACAAGATGAACAACCACCCTCTTGTGTGAGGGCTTCCTAGAGCAAGGTGCCTGAGTCCCCCCTAGGAGAGAGGTACCAGGACCCTCCTGTAATCCTGCACCTCTCCATGTGACCTGCGCATAGGCATTGTCCTTCCTCTGTGCCAGAAAAGGAGCATGCCCGAGCTCCCAAAAGCTTTCTCANGGCAGGAGAAAAAAGGGAAGCTGTCCACTTAAATAGCTCAACACAGCAAGTTCAGCCAGCNCACAGCCCCTTCGTTCAAGTAACGTGAGACCTGGGGAAACGGGAAAGAGAAAGGCTGGNGCCTGCTCAGGTTTTGTCTTCTTTCTTTTGCCAGTGCTCCTCCCGGGTGTAGGGGGCGTGAGAAAGAAAAGGGAACGATTGCCCAACACGAAAAGGACTACACAGAGCCCATGCCAAGTTAGCACCTTAGAATGGCTGAGTTGAGTGGAGGAGAGGGAGAGTCTCTTCCCAGTAGATAGGGGAAAAGTTCCCTGCAAAGCCGGTTCCTCCACAAAGCGCTCCGTGAGGAACGGCTGCCCGGGTCACCTGCATCTGTTGCATTTAGACACAGGAGTAGGAATGAAATTATAAAATNGAAAAGAAATACGAAGGATGTAAAAAGAGATGGCAGAAAAGGAGTGAACNGTCCCCTTAGCAGCTGGAAGGGGTTTTCCTGGAGTGTATTAGCAAGCAGCTTGTGACTCTAGACTGTGGCTCATGGAAGGTCCATATGACAATGGCGAAATCAATGTCTGCACAGGAAGTGGGAGCAATGCAGAACAGGACAGGGTTATGGCAAAGGGACAAGAGCATGAACGGAGGCAATGGCATAGGACAAACAACGGCCATTGTATATTTTAAGGTTTTACAGCTTCTGTGCACATTTAAATTGTTTGACAATTCAAACTCCTAGCACCTCTGGCCACTCAGACTTGAATGAGATCTTAGCAGCACATGCCTGGAGAGCAGAGTTTTCAATGGTCAAGGTCACAGAGCACACTCATGACCCAGAAACAGAAAGAAAGCAGGGTCAGATGTGATATGTGGATATAGGGAAGCCCACAAGGGCAGTACCCTACCCCAGAGAAGTTTCACAGTCTGCCTGCTCTTCCTCTGCCTCCTCCACTACCCATATGGACAGATCCCCTCCCATCTGCATGTGGGGTGGGATTTTTTTCACAGAATTTTATTTAAATCCAAAAGACAGAATGACCCAAGCTAAATTTTTTTTAAGTCAAATTGATTATCACACAGAGCAAAACTTGTTTACCGAGATTATTACACACACACACACACACACACACACACACACACACACTGAAGGATAGGTGAGAAACACATGCATGCACGCACACAGAGCACGCACACAGAACTTTCTAACCCCAGGAAGCCCAACCAAAGACACGACATGTGGGAAGCAATTTTAGCACTGACTATACCCAGGGAATCAAGTACCACAGGGCCTTCCCTCCCATCTGTGGCTCTCTTGTGGGTCATTTCATTCTCTCCTGCCGCCCAGAGAGCTTGCCTTTAGTTTTCCATGTTGGTTTTAAGACACACATGATTTGCCTAAACCGACAAAATGCGCATAGAAATAGGAAAAATATTAGACAGAGGATATGATGCTACCTATATTCCTACTTTCTGATATCCANCTTTCTGTCATCTGTGACAAGCTCCTGATACATCCTAGGAACCAAGAGGAGCTAAGCATAGAAGTCATCCAGTCTAAGCAAACCCAAGCTTCGAGTTATGAGTGGAGACTACATATTGATCCCCACATGGGACAGTCACCAGGTACCATTTTGTTTTTCTACAAAAATCTACTCCTACAATTGTTCCTCTCCATCACAAAACCAATTTAAAACACTTGGTCAAGGAGATCATAGACATTAGGAGAATCTGAACACTGTTGTTGAGAAAGTTGATGTGGTGTCAAGCTACCTTCCAAATATTTAACTTTTCAACCTTTCTAGTGAGTCAGAGACTCGTGGATGCACAGAGTTCTAAGAATAAGTGACAGATGGGTTATCATCCCTGAATGTCCCCTTTAAGGCTCAGGGAACATCGTGGAAGAGTGGGCAGAAAGAATGTATGAGCTGGAAGATAGAGAAAAGGGCTGCGATGAAATGTCATCTCCTGGGCAAGGTAAAGCCACAGCAATCACAAACTCTCCACAGCTATAAGTGCTTGCCTTAGTAGACAAAAGGAACCCATGAACTGACAGGCATAGACTGAGGATGCGCTCAGGGAGTCCTATCCCTCAAGGCCGAATTAGTTGCTACTGATAGGTGCAGGGAGACGGAGACCCATTGCTTTCAGCTTTGTACCCACTGGTAACCTCATCAGGCTCCAGTGGGTAGTTCCAACCCAATGGTTTCACAAATGACCCTTAAGGAAACAAAACCAACACTCGTGGATCTGGGAAAAGGACTATGAATGATGGGAAGGGATGGGGAAAGAGGTTGGCAGGGATGGGGTGAGGATGGGGGCAGAGCAAGCAGAAGATGTATGCATGGAATCCAGACAGGAGTGGTGACCATAAGAACCTAGGCACATGTGAAAACTTATCAAACTGTGTTTGCATGTTTATACATGTACATGCACACACACATACATACACATAAAGCTGAAACACACACACAAAGAAATAAATTGTTCAAGACAAATATGCCAAGANTTCAGAAGAAATGGCATCCCATTTTAAGGATATTTTGAAAGTAAAATATTCTCAAGAGCTATCACTAAAAACACTATTTATTCCTTTTTCTGATGAATCATTTACTCGGTGTTACCTTACTGATACCTTCTATGGCAGTCCTTGAAGGCTCATGGGGTGAAAGCTTGGTCCTTGCTGGAGACCCTCCTAGGAGAGGAGGCTTGCTTAGGAGAAGCACATCACCAGCATCGAGCANCTGAGAGTATATTTTACCCCTTGCCCATTTCTCATTCTCTTGTTCTCCAGCCACCAGGGGAAAGCAGTTCTGCCCCACCATACTCTCTGCCATGACCTTCAGCTTTGTCTCAGGCTGAGAACAATGGAACCAAATGATAACNCTTTGAAAGCCTGAGCCTAAAGAAGCATTTTTCTTTGCAAGTTGCTTTGCTCAGCTGTTCTGTCACAGAGAGGGAAATCTGANGAACCTCCTACCCTCTACTCCTTCTGCCATTNCTACCACATAAGTAGAGAAATGGCAAAAACCAAGNCAAGCCCTAACNTCCAGGCTACCAAGCACAGAAAAACTAGAGCAACTCAACTCTTTTCTTCTGCCCATGAATTTGAGCCCCAGAAATGTAGTGGCTTGCTANTTGTCACTGATTTGCTGCTTATAGAGGTATAGGGTACTTCATATTTTTTCAAATTACATTTATTTTGTGAGCATATATGTAGGTGTGCATATGCTGTGCCACACATACGTGGGAGCTGGTTCTCTTTCCACTATGTGGACCCCAGGGATTGAACTCAGATTGTCAGGCTTGGCAGCAAGTGCCTTCACAGGTTGAGCCTGTTAATCTACCCTGAGGGTACTTGTAAACGCATGTCTCTCATCATGACAACAGAACCATTTCCACGGAGACTTATGTGATGGGTTCCATGTGCTCATCACTCTCCGCTGCATGTGGTACCCAACACCAAATGGCTCCTGACACAGACAATGTTGGCAACCTCTCTATGAGAAAATAAGAGGTAATTGTTAATCCGAAAAATTACATAGTCAGTTGACATTCTCTTGTGTGAGGAATGGTTTTCTTCTATCTGTGGCAGTTAGTCCAACAAGGGTTCATAATTCCCGAACTTCCCTCTTCTCCTTTGTGCAAATTAGCCAACCACACCAGACCATAAGGCCAAGTTCCCATCAATGGGATGAGATGCAGTTACTACAAGCATCAATGGGTAAAAGACAGAGACCACTTTAGCCAAAAGGAGTATGCTTGCTAGCACGGTTTGGGTTCTGGCTCATCCTTTTTAAAACTAGAAAGTGCCTTGCCAAATCACTATCACTTTGTTCTTGTGTTCCTTTGCGAAATACCAAGATAACGCTTTTTAACACCTATAAACCTATAACACTAGAAGCTACAGACTACTGATGCCACTAATCCCTGAATACAAACTTCATATAGNGGCTAGTTAGAGTTGACTTTCTGTCATTAAAAAGAAGTGTTTTCTAAGAAGCAGACTCCAGGTTGAAGGAAGGGATCTAATCTGGCCTAAGGCTCTGACTTTTGGAGTTCATCTGCCTACCCAGAAGCTCCCACCAATGCCTCTTTGTTTACCAAATGAAGAGCCAAGATTTTACCTGTCACCAAAGCTACCATTTCCCTTAAGCTATGATGGCTTCCTCTCTTTTGCATTTTCTGTGAGAGAATCCTGATTGGCTACACCCTCAGCNTGGTGACCAATCAACAGCTGCAGACTGAGGTGACCATGGAGCAGAAAAGAAGCAATGTTTCCAGTCCACAAAGGTCTTAGTCCTACAGTTCTCTCTCTCCTCTGAACCATTTGNCATTATTGCTAATATCTAAGTTAGGCAATTTGCNCTGAAGTCTCAGTGAGGTAAGTGCTATTGTGCTCATTTTCTGTTGAGAAAATTGCGACACTTGGAGACAATATAATNTGTTCAAGATCACAGAAGTAGCAAGTAATAAGACCAGGCCCCATGCTGGACAATGGTGCATTTAATATTAATTTGCCTCAGTGTGATATTTATCATTTCGTACTTATCCCTATCTGCCTAACTATGCTGGGAGCAGAAGACATGTCTTCTCCTCTCCCTACACCACACATCTTAGCTTTGGACATGCTCTGCTTCAAGGCCAAGGATGCCAAGGCACCAGGTGAGATGCAATCCGAGTGCCTGCCAAGTAAGGAACAGATGGTTCTGCTAAATGGTGAGATCAAGTCCCTGCCACAGTAATGGCAAGAAGCATCCCACATAAAATAATTACTTCCAGTTTGCCTGGCAGGTTGGATGAAGTCCGAGGGAAAGCTTATTCTTCTCTCACAGCTTTGAGCTTTCAAGCTGTGTTTTCCCAAGTGAAAAGGATCTCTTNCCTGGGATTCTTTGCAAGATCCATTTAGTCATGACAGAACTACCTTCATGAGTGACAAAGTCTATTTGGAGTCCCTGTGCTGGACAGGGACCAAGATTGGGGAGGAGATTAAGTTTCAGGGAGATTTAAATCTACTGTCAAGGTCTAGGAATGGTCAGGAGAAACAGAGTCCTGCATGCCGAGGTCAGGGGATGTTACAGAAGTCTTTTGTCTCCTTGCGTCATGTGGATCCCGGGGATGGAACTTGGGTAGTAGTGAGGCTTGGCAGGAAACACTCTTATCCATGAGCTGTCTTCTCAGCCCTAAGAGTACTTTTTAAGGTGTATTCCTCATCACAATAACAGAGTCAACTCTGCAGAGACTTCTGTGACTTATGCTCATTTGAAATTGGGAAACCTAGAGGCCATGTGACCGGGTCAAGTTCTCTAGACTGGTTAGCTACATCTTGTAAAATTA
>LZPO01036426.1:0-19097 GCA_001675575.1 Neotoma lepida | reverse complement strand
ATCTTATTTTAAATGGCATGAGGGGTGCTGGGGACTTCACTTGGTAGACAGAGCTGCTGTACAAGCATGAGGACCTGAGTTCTAATCCCTAACACCTACCCAAAACCCAAGTGTGGTGGCACACATCTGTAATCCTAGCACTGGGGAGGCAGATAAGAGACCAGAATTTGCTGGCCAATTAGTCTTGCTTCTGAATTGGTGAACTCCATGTTCAGTGAGATGCCCAGTTTCAAATAATAAGGTGTAGAGCAGCTGAGGAAAATACCCAACATTGTCCTCTGGCTCCACATATGCATGCAAACATATGTGCGAGCACACGTAAGCACACACAACGGTATGAGAACATCTTGAATACATTTTTGGATACAATAAATATATTGAGGGAGTTGTTAGTGATTTACTCAAAGCTAACCTCTCTGCAGGACTAGGTCAGACCCATGTAACTCTGCCCCCAGAAAAGAATCCTGGAGGGCCACAGGGCCTAGCTCCCATTGGTTTCCCTCAAGTATGGGTGCCTGAAAGTGAGAGCCAGATATATAAGATGTCAGACTTGCTGGCCAGAGGATGAGGGCATCTCAGGGAGCAGAGGTCTAGCCACTGGGATCCCACCCACAGCTACCCATCCACATCGAGAAGGATTGTGGGGAGGGGGTTTGTGTGAAGCAGTGGGAGGAAAGGGGAACTGGAGGAAGGAGTCCACCTACGAGGAATAATAAAGCTCATGAAGCAGTCAGTTGTGTGCACTTGCTCTATACATAAGGAATGTGGAGATGTTACTCCCACTAAGGACCATTACCCTGGAGACAGATGCATGGGAAGAAAACATCAATGGGAGCTTTGTCTTTACTGTTCCTTTCTCCAGCTGACCCACGGCCCTGTGCTTGNAGGGGATGCAAGGGGCCCTTGGATTCTTCTGAAATCTCCACAAGAATGTCTGGCCTGTGAGGGAGCTGTACCTGAGGCAGCTGGGACTTCAACTTCTAAATCTGAGAAAGGGGAACATATGCAAATACAAGATGAGTAAATACTGCTGACATACTGCACTGGACATGTCCTAAGTGGCCACAAATTAAACATATGTCAGCCACGTGGCACACTTCTTACACAAGAATGGAACACCAAGTTTGAGTTTCACAAACAGGCCCATCTGCTCTCATCTCAGGACTTGTGCAGTGCATGCTGATTATGTGAAGGTGGTGGGAGTTTTCATGTGGGCACTGGAGAGGGAGCGCTGCATCACAGAGCAGGTGTGGAAAGCACTGAAAGTGCTCTTCACTCAGTTTTAGTGAGCATGGCATTAGGTTCCAGCCTTCTGTGGGCAACTTAAACCCAACAGCACACACACTCTGAGGATGGTGGAAGAATGGGTGCAGAGGGATGGACTTCCCCTCCTGAAAATGGAAGCATCCTCTCTTGCCTCTCACTTTCTGCAGCATCAGTCAGCCAGGCTTCCTGTGCCCTCTGGACCTGTCTAGCCTGGTTTCTAAACCTGTGTTCATAAAAACACCACCATGGGAGTTTTGGTCATGTGACAGTCATTTGGGAATATTCACAAATGGAAAAAACCTGTGAAGTGAAAACTCTATGTCATACAAGGGTGAGTACCATGTAAAAGAAACACCTTTTTCCTCTCACTGTCCTCAAAATTGTCATGACTACTTAGAAGTTCACGTCATCAGATATGAATTGAGCACCTTTTACACTGCTCAGGGGACATTAGAGACATGTATGAATAATTACAATACAAACCTATTGTGTGGGCCTGGGGGTGTAGTCCAATTGGTAGAGTCCTTGTCTAGCATGCAGAAGTCTGTGAGTTCGATTTGAGCACCAGATAAATCAGGCACAGTGGCACATCCCTGTAATCCCAGCACATTGGAGGCAGAGGCAGGAGGATCAGAAGTTGAAATTTACCCTTGGCTACATAATGCGTTTGAGTTCAGCTTTGGCTACCTGAGCCTCTGTCTCAAAAACAAAAATTAACAATTTTAAAACCTGGTGCACTTCTTAGAAATGCAGAAAGGATGTTAACAAAAGCTAACTTTGATTGAAGGAGAGTTGAATGTATCCGAAATGAGATTGTGTTGGGACAGAATGTGAAGAGGACAGTGCCTACAGAGCTAGTGAGGTGACTAGAAGACTAGAGGAGACCAGCTTAAAGAGCTGGGGCAGCTTTAGGGTGAGCATCAAATGCGCAGAGGATACAGGGTGAGACATCAACATTTCCTTAGTTTCCAAACTCCACCAGGCACATCAGGAGCTAGCAATGCCTCATGGTGCTCTCATGATAGGCTAGAGGAATGACGTTACTATCCCCATCACAGGCCTGGCTTTTATTGACATCCTTCTCAATGGGAAGGACCATTCAAAAGACACCACACACAGCACAGGGGCAGTGTCCTGAGGCCACTGAGGAAGGATGACAGACACATTGCATACCATCACCCCACAGCATCTTCATAGACTTCTTTCCTTTTCTTTTTTCTCTCCTACCCATTTCTGGGTCTTTTTTTTTTTTTCACAATAGTTCTAAGCCGCCATTTCACCTCAGAGTAACAACTTTTCTGGTGTCTCCATCAGTTACCTCAACTAGCAAGATAAGGGGGTCTTCCTGAAGAACCAACCTCCTTACAAAGTGTCAGAATTCTTAATGTTCTTGGTTTTGTATTCTTGCTGGGTTACATACTACTAAGGAAACTTAAGTTTGGAGAAACTGTACATTTCCCAATGCATGCAACAGAGATGTGTTAATAGCGCCTTACAGCACTGACAAAGAGGATACGTGGACAGGAGCAGGGATTCCAAGACAAGGAGACCAGTTTATGACACACTGGGAAATACAAACTCACAGGACAGGGCAGGACAGTGAGCACAGAAGGACAACAGGAAGGAATTTAAGAAGTGACAGATAAGTTGCCTCTCCTGAGTCTGCTCATTTATTTCTCAAACTCATAAAAATGGTGCATTTGACTGTATATAAATTTTAAAATAACTTTTAGAAGCCAGAGCTAGTATTAGGGAGATAGCTCAGTTGGCAAAGTACGTCCTTACAAACACCAATGCCCACATTGATTTAGAATTCACTTTCAAAAGCCTAGCATTGTAGTGTGTTCTTGTTATCCCAGGGCTGGGATGTGCAGACGGGCCACTCATTTATCAGCCTAGCCAAACCAGCAGTCTCCAGGTTGAGAGGTCCTATCTCAAAACACAAGGTTGATCTCTGGCCTTCATGTGCACATGCACAGAGCGTGCACATGTGCACACACACACACACACACACACACAAGCACATACATAAATAGATAAATGAATCAATAGGGAGATAGATGAGACAATAGTCAAGAACCAATGAGGAGTTAATGCCATAACAATTAAAACATAGTAAGGAACAGGGATCGAGCTGCGAGGTTTTAAAAGTGGGGTTCAGAAAAGGAGGAAGGGTGAAGGATTAAGTACCCAGATGCTCAGTGTCAGATAGGATCNTACAATTCATCCAGGAAAGCTCCATCTGGCAGCAAAGGAAAAAAAAAACTGGAAAACATTTAAGAGCTTGGGCTTTGTCCCACTGGATGATGATGTCATTAGCTAGACAGACAGACAAGGAGGAGCAGGCTCAAACAGGAAGTTGATGAGTTCACTTCTGGATATTTTGAATTTGGAACATTTATGTCATCAAGGTTTCTTATTTTAGTTTTGAGGAATTTGAAAACAAAATTGTTGGGTTTGGGCATTGAAAGGAGTCTCTTTCCACAAACACGGGCTCACTGGAGCTTTGATGAACAGAGCTGTGACTGCAGAGTCCTTCATGAGGATGGCACATGAGACTATTCTATGTTGTCTTTGATATGTGACTGACCCTCATCCAAAGTCTCCAAGATGATGTGGAGAGTGATACTGAGCCAGGAACAATTCTGCACGTGTTCTCCACGAATGCACCTGCCATCAGCTCCCCCATATTTTCATGTACCTATACAAAAGCTTTTTCCTCCTTGTCAATAATATTAAAAATCAAACTCTGAATAATAATTGCTTTCCATTTTTATTGATGCAGTTAAAATCCACTGCTGTTTTGTTCTGTGATTTTATTTTATAATAAAGTAACCATCAAAGGAATACAGACATTGATTTGCTGGCTGTTAATTAATGTTTCTATGCTGCATTTTGGGTTGGAATCAGGAGACTGTCTATATTTCAAAGAAACTTGGAAAAATTGGTTCATTTAGTAGTCATGAACACAAAAATGGAGTACAGTTTTCAATATCCTCCCGTGCCACTCACTGGGTATATAACACTCCTATGAACTAGAACCTAAAACTGCAGAGAAGACACATACTTTGGAAACAAAGTTTAATCACAGATATGTGTGACAGAGATGCAACACAGACAGCATTTCAAATAACTGCCTCTTATTTATTTAAGAGCTAAGCAAAGTATGTGGAAAATACAGTGGGTCTTAAGACAATAAAAAAATCTGTGAGCATGCAAATGGATGAATTCACATGCTTAGCAGAGTTCAAGACATACGCAGGCTTATAGTGTATAACTGCAGAAGGAAGGAAGGAAAGAAGGAAGGAAAGAAGGAAAAGGAAAAGTTGCTAGTCNCTGTGCTTCACTCAGCAGATACCTCTGAGCACTTTAAGTCCAGATCTGTATTTTAAGCATGGTAATAGATGTGCAAACACACAAGACACAGCATCCAACACTTTCACACCTAGGGGAGGTGAAAGGAAAAGTATAGAAAGCATTTGCATATACCATTCAGCATGTGACCATACTTGGCAGGGTGACATAAAAAGGCTGGAAGTCTCTGAGGCAAAGATGCTGAGGCCAGTCCCATGTTTTCATATGTTGTCAGAAGGAATGAGAACTTTAGAACATTTGGACAGAAGCAGAGTGTTCTGGGATATAAAAGTAGAAGGGAGAAAAAAACCTCCAAAACAGAGATGACAGGGAGGGTTCAAGAAAGGGCCACCTGGCTCAGCAGCNTAAGGAATGGTACTGGTCCCTCTTCAGGTATGTTGAAATGAAGGCAAGAGGCAGGCAGGCCTGAGCAACACACTACAGGTAATGCAGATTTGACCTTGTAGAAGTGATAGAGCTTTAAAAAAGTCAAAGAAGAATTTTTAACAAATCAGTTGGAGGCACAAGATAAAGTGGAGTAGGTGGAGTGGGCTTATGAAGCATGAGCTAGGACTGGTGGTTGCAGCAAGACATCGAGGAAGGAAGGAATGCAGAGAAGTGTCAAGCAATGCCATCAGGGGCCTCCTGACTCCCATAGAGGCAGCTAGAGAAAGACATGGGCCCGTGTTGAGCATGGAAAACCAGGAACACAATAGTAATGTGAAGAGAAGGTGCTGAGTCCAGAAAAGGGTTTGGGGAGACAGTGATGAGTTTAGTGCTCGGCTGAAGAGGTTGATAGAATGCTTAACTCCAGTTGCCAACAAGAACTCCTGATAGGAAGGATCGCCAGGAAAGAGCATGAACTAGAATATGCAGAATCAGCTGCAAATAGTGGATAATGAAGCTGTGGAAGTGGAGGAGGTCATTCACAAGAGAGTCGGAGAAAAATGTGGGAAGTAGGAGAGTGAGTCCAAATAAACACTGTGCAGGAAACTTCCAAATCATTTATTTAATTTATAGAAAAATGGAAATGATAGGGCCAGTGAGATGGCTTGATAGATAAAAGCCCTTGATGCTGAGTAAGTTTGATGGCCAGATTTCAATCCCTAGAACCCATATAAAGGGAGGAGGAGATAAACAACTCCACAAGACATTTGTCTGACGTCCACATGCATGCCTGATACGGGCACTCCCCTGTACCATGTGTGGTCTCCCCCCACCTCTTAACAATAAAAAATAATAATAATAAACATTTTTCAAATAGAAAGAAGATGAGTTTCTTTTCCATACTTTTCATAACAAAAGAGAATTCCTAAAGCACTGCTTCAGCTTACTCACAATAAAGACAGTGGCAGCAATGCTGTGTGGGAAATCGAAGTGCTCACCCGACTGTGGGAACTTCATGTGAGAGAGCCGGTACCATGGAAAGAGGGAACATGGCCTCTAGGCACAGCTCTCCTTTCCTAACCCAGGTTGCCCTTCACTGAACAGAGAAAAACAACCAAGAGCTTCAAGGTGAGCCTCTGTTTCCTGGAAGGCAACAGAAAACAGTAACCTAAGTCAGCACAGACACACAAACAAGAGCAGAGAGCGGCTCTGTGTAGGTCAGTGCTTCCCCCTCCCACCCTCATCCCACCGGCTCTTTTCCCAGTTGGTTATAGACACATTTCAAACGCCTCTGAGGTGCAGATAAAGCTCCTCACATCTGCAAACTGAACTGCTCCTCAGCAGAGAGATCTCAACACCATCCTTCCCACCTTTGCATGGAACAAAAGTTTCACTTTTGCACCCGGCACCCACAGCTGTTTGCCACGAACAGAAAGAACACAGCCAGCCCCATTGGCTCTTTGAAGGTACACCATCCTTTTCCTGTGGCCTAATTTAGCTTCAATTGAAAAGTGCAAAAAAGCAAAAAATGGATAAGGTTTTCATAAGAGTTCCTTAGCAAGAGGAAGCTAATTTTCTTCCAATATCAAGTCCTTGAGACATGCAGGCATGCTTGGTTTCCACTCTTGTATGTTACGAAATTTCTAAAATGTTCCCAGAACGGATTATTCTTCTGACTGGGGGTGATTCAAGTTCAAGGTTGGAAGCAAAAACAAACAACAACAACTTTAAAAAAAAAAACTACATTTTTCTTTTTCAAAAAGTTATCAATCTTCTTGCTAATATGGAGTACATGGGACTATTATCTACTCAGCATCTGCCCTCACACACGCACCTTTTGCTCTCCAAGAGAACATCATGAGCTCTGGAAACGAGGAGTCACCAAGCATCCACTGATCCAGAGCCCTACCCTTGGGATCATGCAGAGAAAGTTAACCAAGCAGAGCTGTCATTGGGAGTTTGCTAGTTAGTGGAAGAAGCACTGATCTGATCTAGAAGTATAACCAGGAACACTCCCCAGCATTCAGAGGTAAAGCCATACAGAATTACTTAGTCCAGCTGAAACTGGCTACTTGTCACATCACCAAACATGGCCCCTGTGTACCCATAAGTATGCTCTGGGGTTTTGTTTTTTTTTGTTTGTGTGTTTGTTTTTCTCAATAAAATGGAAACAACTTGCTGAAAGAATATTTTCTGTGCATCCCTTTCATCAGGAAGGTGGAGACAAGACCAGCATCCAGTTGTGCCCTTTCTTGAGGCCTTCCACTGTAGACAAAAACATGCTTAGAAGATGGCTTGTGGAGAGGTTGGAGAGATGGCTCAACAGTTAAGACTATGCACCTTACAGAAGACCCAAGTTCAGTTTCCAGCACTCACACCAGGTTGCTCACAGCTCCTGTAACTCCAGCTCCAACGGCATCCCATACCTCTGGCCTCCATGGACACCTGCACTCACATGCACACACCCACACATAGAGACACAAACATATACCTAATTAAAAATATACTTTAAAAAAAATGGCTTCGGGAAATGAATACTTGCTTAGGAAGCACCAATGGAGTCCAAGAAGGCTAGAAACTTCTGAGCAGGCTTAAGCTCACAGNTCATTCTGGATGGTAAAACATACAATCATTCTGGTAAGTAAGATTGTCAATCTAANAGATTACGGTAAATATCAAATCAAAACACCGTCGGAAGAGCTTCTATTCTGAGCATTTTAGATTAGGAGTTGCGTTACAATAGCAAAAAGGAGGAGTTTCCACACCTAGAGAAAACAGTAGTGTGTGACATCAACCAGAATGGTAGTGTGTGATACCAACCAGATGCTCCATAAACAGACCCACATCTGGCATAGATAGTTCTTCAGCTATGAGATACAACATAGAGGGCTGGAGAGATGACTCAGCCATTAAAGACTAGGCTCACAACCAAAAATAGAAGAGGTGCAACATAGAGAAAGGTATAGCATTTCACGTTAAGTCTGTGGGCGCACAGGCATGGGAGCAGGGCTGTCTGGGAGGTTAACTGTTGCATAGAACTCACTAACTGAAGCATCATCATACTCCTAGCATTAAGAAAGGAATTTAGAGGCTCTCCGTGACGCAGTCAGCATCTGGACTTTCTTTCTTCTGTCCTTGAGCATGAGTCATCTTAGCTGGCTTTCAACCCAAAGACCTGGCAACCCTGATCTCTCACCCCAGAGGACATGCTCTGACAGGGCAGTCCAGAAGAGTCATGCACTGTGCAAGCTGGGCACCGAGTCAGCCTTCACTCAGCACTCCCAGCCAGAGTCCCAGAGTAACATCTCCACGTTCCCAAACAGCAGTGACGGGGAATGAGGTCTAATATCGAGTCAAAACTCTCCTCCAGCAGGGAACACCCTGTCCAGAATGAAATTTTCTCTGAGCCATTGAACATTTTAAACCAAAATTTACTCAGCTCAAACCCTGAACAGTAGCAGCACATGGCAATACTTCTTTCCAGTCTTGTGAAGAGAGGGTGGAGTGTGGCACAGAATAACAGCATCCAGGGTAGGAAAATCCCTGGGGGCTGACATCTGCTTCATCTTTTCTCCCAAATAAGTCAAGCAATTGCACAGAATTCTTTCAGGACACTCTCTATGGATGAAAAGAGATTGCAGGGATGGCCAGGAAAAAATGGTATTATACTGGGTGGTATATACATAACTGTGGGTTGTGAAGAGTGTACATTGTTGAGAGAAGGAAAACAGGCTCCAGGGAAAGGCAACAAAAGAATCTGCAATGCCCTGGACACTTGGAGGGTGTCTTTACCAGGGGCCATGGAAGAAACACACATATAGGAACAGCAGAACCAATTTTTCTCTAATATACACTCTAACACAAAAGGGAAGGGGATAAAATGATAGTAGGCAAATTGAAATTTGATTTCAAACTTGAAATTAGGTTTCCAAATGGAATATGCTTTAATTAGACTATGGAAATTTCTAGAAACATTTCCTCGCCCTACGTCTGATCTTTCCAGGCTCCAATCATGAAGCAGTTCATCTTTAGATCCTTTTAAAGAGCTGGCTATCAGAGAGCCTTGCTTTGATGCCTTTCATTTATTTATTTATTTTTCTGAACTCTGGCTTCTCTGTTCCATGTGATGGAGTGTGTACAGAGACGGCAAAGCAAACACCTGTCATTCTTAAACCACAAAGAGCATAATTCAGCGCCTTTTCTGTGATCACAGAATGCAATTAATACTCTGGCTGCCTTGGTATGTAGACCAAACCTTCTGCCACAGTGTTTTGCGGTACTGTTGTCTAGGGTGGCTCTGCCAATCTCTTCATTCCAACAGAAAGCACGCCAGGCTTCTCAGTGCTAAGCAAAGTATAATGAGGCAGAAGAGGTAACTGGGGCCCTCACTGAGGGAATGTGCCCCTGAGACAACTCTCTCTCCACAACACAAAGCTACTCTAAGATCCAAGGGCTTTTGTTGCCCTGAACATAGGAAAAGTAATTAGAATATTCCCTTTAAGAAGGAAAAGTAGTAAAATCCTTCTCCCATTCATCTCTGGCTGGGAAAGTTTTTAATCTGTAGGAAGTAGAGGGTAGGAGAAATAGTTTCAGACAAAGAACAAGCTGTGATTTACTAAAGCTTATGATCATTGTGTGTGTGTGTGTGGGGGGGTATTAGAACCTGTGTCACAGCGAACTAAAGACATGTAGTAAGAAATAACTAGAACTCAGTAAGTGTCAGGATAAGGTCAGAGTGAGCTCAGAAAGACAGGCAGAGAAGCATGCTTTTAGGTCTCACACTGCAACTGCTATGCTTTGGTCACAGTCATAAAGTAATTCTACATACAGCTGTGTTCCACTGGGCCATGCGCACAGTCCAAGCCAACGGTCACATGTACCACACATCTCTCTGCTAGATGGCAGAAGGAAGTGCAGTAAGAGCCAAAAGCTCTGCTGTGACTGACAGCTTCTTAGTACTCTTTTTGTTGATTCTCTACCTTCAAAACTCATGCACTTAAAATGATAACGAGAGACTCTCTAACCCAACTCCCTCAGTTGAAGAGAAAGCAACAGGAAGTCTGTAACATGTTTCATCAGCACGGACCCGGTGAAGCTAGGAAGACACTTCCAATGTCCTGGCCCTTGGTACCCTCAACAACTACACACATCTCACCTGCCACATTCACTTGCTTTGACAGACAGCTTTCTCTTCCCCAGAGTTGCACCTTGCCATGGTTAAGCCACCTCCCATGTCAAATGACTTTCTGGTTACAATGCATTGCCTTGAAGTTCCAGAGAACTTGCCTTGTTGTTCTATCCCATGGATGACTGAATCTCAATCAGAACTTCTCAGCCTTGCTTTATAATGGCAAGNACTTGTCATGAGAGTCACTAATTTCCAACAGAAGAAAATATCTGCTAATAGTAACAGTGAACCTGCTAACCTGTCCTTGCTCTTCCCCAGTAGGCCTAAAAACCCAACAGGATTTGTACCTTGACACTGAGCATCAGCTACAACCTTGGATGAATATGTCATATTAGTCAACAGTAGACAAGTTTACACACACACACACACACACAAACACATACATATATATGTAAACATATATATATAAACTTATATATATATCCACATATATATGTAAACTTTTATATATATGTCTGATATATGTTAGCTAAATGTAAACTGGCATATACCCTTCTGAATAGACTGTGTTCTATTGTCTTTGGTAGAGAAATAAAAATGTCCATATGGAGAAGTTTTAGGGTATTTCCAACCATCCAACAGGGATAGAAGATTAAAGGCTGGAATTCCATTCTCAATCTCCAGTCCTGCAATTTGGCAGACAAGTCATCCCTACACCACATCTTCCTCTATAAAGATAAGACAGAGCCTGTTTGACTACTTCAGTGGACAGACAGTGGGATAAATATAGATAGGATATAGTCTGCTGTGGGTTATACAGGATGCTGCAAAATATCTAAACTACAGCACATCTGTGGGAAAAGAAAGGGTTTCTTTTACCTTTCTATATAACTCCCAAACACAAAATTCTAACTCCTCCACCAGAGCTGCCCACCAGAAACTCAATGGGAGCCATGCACACCATTGTAATCCTTCTAGTGAGCATGTTGAATATATTCTCTTTAAACCAATATGTTCAAAATATCATCTTTTAAAAATGTAGTTAATAAGAAAATTACTGAGGAAACATTTCTAAATTGATTTGTTGGTACCAAGATTCTTTGAAACTTGGCACATGATTTATATTCTCAACACATCTGAAATGAGACTCAGACACTCACACACCCAACATGTACAGGGGCCAGTTATCATGCTGGACAGTGGAAGAGCTACAGTTTCACAATTTCACATTTAGGAGGACATACTAATTTCTTTTCTATATCTATTGCAGTGCTTGTAGCAGATAAATAATCATTATGTGTGTGGTGAATAAGTAATATATGCTGTGGCATTGAAATATTTTGAGGATAAGAGCAGAAATAAAGGACTTTGAAATACATTACTCTGTGTTGACCTTCTCCTGTCCCCCAGACATGTGAGGGAAGGCCCTTGGCCACTGATGGAAAGACTGCTGCTCCAGGATGCAATCCCAGACATGGTATCTGCTGGTGGAGGAAGCCAGGTCCTCCCAGCCTTCTTTAACATGCTCCACTGCATATGCCTCCTGCCTCCAAAGTAACTGCACCAAAAAGCCCAGGAACACCACTGAAAACAGATGAGCAAGGGTCCCTGGGCCCTGAGTTACTGAGAAATCATTTGCATTCTGTCAGGCAAATTTGCATAAAATTGGAGCCAAGAGAGCTTGGCTGGGTTTGCAAGCCTCACTCTTTTCTCCACAATGCTATGGCCACCACTATTTATCACCATTTACCAGGGTGGTGCAGCAAGACAGACCCCAATTAGAGTCAACATAAAAACGGAACCCTCCCCATCCCCACTTGGAAACTGGCAAGGGAGTTCTGGCTGCTGCAACCTTTGTTATGACAAGAGTTTATTTGCAAGACTCTGACCTCTGACAAGAAAACACGGCTTCAGCTGAGGTTCTAATGACCCATGACTGTACACACACCTGAGTGCAGGAGAGCTTACCGTGGGAAACCAAGCCCACCACCCCTCATTCCACAAAACGCTGGGGTTCCATCCCCAAGACATCACTTACCCTAAAGACGCTTCCTCCACTTTGCCAGATGTATTGAGGTGCAAATTCAAGGTAACACTTCAACTAAAGACCTCTGAACCCAGATACCCATCTTTCTCCCTTGAACCAAGGGACACATGAGTAAAATGAAGTGACCCTCAACATGATGGCTGGACAAAGTAAATCACCAAGTGTAGAAGAGAGAACAGAACACAATCAGATATTATTTTATATTGTGCTATTTTTATCTCACCTGCCCATTTCTTTCTAAGACTATTCCCCAAGAAAATTCCATTTTCATTACAAACTGGTTTCCTGTGCCAGGGAAAAGGCTGTGCTGTTGTTATCACTGCCATTGTTATTTCTGCTAAGGTCATCTCAGATGCTCTGTCTACATGAGATAAATGGTTTCCTAACAAGCTTCCCAGCATCCTGTGGCTGCTCATGTTTGCCCCCAAGTCATCATATCCAGGGCGAGAAGGAGCTGCCTGGAATTCCAAAACTGGGGAGGCAGTTGGGCTGTGTCGTCAAGACCAACTATTGATAATGGCTAAGNTCAAATCCAGCTTCACCAAATCACCACCATTAGTCACCTCTCCAAGTCTCAGTGCTGTCACTGCTAGGCAGATAGACACACCACTCCAACATGAATGCAGTAAGGGACAGAAAATATATAACCCACCACAGGACATCTGCTTTGCACTGCCAGATAGGCAGATGGGGGTGTCCCTGTGACACTTGCAGGTAATTACCTGTAATGTCTACATAGCCAGCTGTCCTGTCAGTCAATGTTTAGTGGGCATCTACTATAAATGTGCCTTGTGCTAAACATGTACATTCAGTGTTGGTCATGTACACCCACCTGCCTCAACTGCTGTGTACAATCTTCATGAATGTACCTTGGAAACACCTTTCAGGCTTTTGTCATGGCTATTCTTACTTCTGCAGACAGGTCAGGCTGTTCAGCACCTGAATCTGGACACTTATCCCACTTCTCTGTCCTTCCTGCTTCCCTCTATACGCTAAAACAGTGAAGTCAGCAATACTGCCCTCAGTAAAGTCTCTTTCTGGTGGCTCTCTCACTGTCCAGCTAAAAGCCATTGTTAGTTTTCTTCCCCATGGTGCACGACTATAACTTGGGGTGTGACAGTCTTTTGGGATCAGTCTTGTCTTCAGTTTTATGACTTTTCAGTTCTACCTTTAGCCCTATTGTGGTCACTCTGACCTATTTGCCATTCCTAAGCTTGACAGGTACTTCCAAATGTCTATCTACATGTGGNATCCCTTTGCATTCTCACATGGCAAACTCCATTTATTAAAACAAATCAAACCAAAACAACAACAAAAAAACAAACCAGCTATTTTTCCCACCAAAAGCCAGGCCAAACAGCCCCTCTGCACTTCCTTTCAGGTACAGCTCACAAGACTGTTATCTACTTGTTAGTTTCTCCACCATAGGCAAGCCTTCCAACCAGGCCAGAGATCATGTCCAGAAATGCAGTAGGCATTGAGAATGTGGGTGGCATAACAAGCCATCACACCCTACTGCAACAAAGTGGTGGTTAAGGGTCAGTCTTTGTGAAATAGCCCCCCCCAAGAGCCTCTCTAGCTGACACACAATGCCAGTGACTCTTATTAAGTGTGTGTAATAATGACTTTATATGCAGACAAAGATTTAAATTCAGAAGTAAAGCCAAAATTCTGTGGTAAAACCTCCCTGTTTCCACTTGAAAGATCTTACCAACTCTCCAGAGTGAGGTAGGAAAAGAGAGAATAGACCTGGTCAGCAAATGCTGTCTTAACTCTGCTATTGCTTTCCTTGTCTTTCACGGTGAGTTGGAATGAATCATTTCACTAAGTGAATTTTTCAGATGGCTGAAGCCTAAACTTCCAAAAAATGTTAACCATTTAGAATGGAGATGTTTCTGCAAATCATTACCCACTTTTCTTGGATTCTCTAACTGTTGCTGTGAGAAATTCCCGTCTGGGTAGCATTGTGCTGACTCAGATGGGTGACAAACAGGACCCCTGGAGCCCTAGAGTCTGCTTCACACAGAGAGCTGCAGAAGATCATGCTGCTCAGCTCCCACTTTGCTCTTCACAGCACATGACATCAGTCTTGATTGAAAACTTGCTTGGATTGAGAAGTACCTAGGAGTTCATTAAAGCACAGGGTTCCAACCTTATCAGTGTTTTCATCCATTGATGGGTTCAAGCTCTGAATGGGCTATGGGAAGGTAGTAAAAGGTTGGTTTGGCTGAAGGAGGCAGGTCACTGAGAGTGTGTCTTTGAAAGTATATCTTGCCAGAACCTCTTCCTGTTTCTATTCTGCTTCCTGTCACAAGGTGAGTAGCTTCGTCCTCCTCCTCTCCCCTGCTGCCATGATGTCCCGCCTCACCATCAGCCCAGAACCAGTGGCGTTAAGAATAATAACCTCAACTCTCTGAACCTGACAAATGAAACTAATCTCCTCTGCACCCGCCTTTAGTTGTTTCTGTTAGATAGTTGGCCACAGTGATAAGAAAACACCATCAGATTTTAAAACAATTGTTCTAATGATTTTCAGACCTTCATTATTTAATGTATTTAATGTATTTGCCGTCATGATTGGCTGATGGAAAAAAATCAATACTTAATCTTGTGAGAAAATGTCTTTTAATTGCAAATTGGCTAAAATATTATTCTGTCTTGAAAAGGAATGGTATTCTGATATATGCTTCATCACGGATAAGCAAAATATTTTGGTGCAGAAAAGCAAATACTGTGTGATTCCACTGTCAAGCAGTAGCTGGAAAAGTCAACTTTTTAGACAAAGAAAGCAGAAGCGCTGCCCCTGAAGGGGAAGCAGGGAACTTGGAGTTACTATTTGATGGGGAGAGAATTCCATTTGGGGATCATGAAAGTTCTAGTGATGGATAACGGTGACAACTGTGCAGCACTGAAAACGATGTTGTTAAAATGGGCTGGGGATACAGNTAAGTGGTGGAGGGCTTCTTAGTGTGGTAGTTTGAACACGAAGAATGCCTCCCAGAGGTTCATTAGCCACCAGGGAGTGGAACTGTTTGAGAAGGATTAGAAGGATTAGGAGATGTGGCCTAGTTGGAGTAGTGTGACTTTATTGGAGGAAGTATGGCACTGGGGGTAGGCTTTAGGTTTCAAAAGCCCAAGCCATGCCAGTGGCTCTCCTTCTCTCTGTCTGCTGCCTGTGGATCATGATGTAAGCTCTCAGCTAGTGCTCTAGCACCATGCCTGTCTGCTGCTGCCATACTCCATGCCATTATGACAATGGACTAACCCTCCAGAATTGTAAGCAAGCTCCCAATTAAACTATTTCTTTTATAAAGGTTGCTGTGGTTATGGTATCTATTCACAGCAATAGAATAGCAACCAAGACACTTAGTGTACTTGAAGTCTCTGGGTCAATATGTAGGACCACAAAAACCAACAAAATACAACGACTTTTAGCTAGGCATGGTGAGTCATGCCTGTTACCCTAGAACTAAAGAGGTGAAGATAGGAGGGTATATGCAACCTCAAGTACAGCCTTGGATACAAGGTAAGTTCTAGAACAGCCTAAGGTACAGAGTAAAAACCTGTCTCAAAACAACAAAAACTGATTAAACTGGTAAATGTTGTGTATATTCTAATACACAAATATACACCTGTTCTTAGCAAGTTGGCCAGGAAATAGTGGCTGAGCCCTTGGTAGCTCTAGATGTAAGTGTTAGCAACAAACCCTGCACAGCTGCTGTTATGTGGAATTGCCATCATTAAGCAGAGATCTCTGATGTGTTTTGTAGTTGTGAAAGTCTTGTACTCACAAATTACAGTTTTGTGACAAAAAAAATGCTGCTTCTTGGGGTCATTAGGAAGAACCCCAAGAAAACTGAGGTCAAAGGGGCAGGGCTTTCTCCTTCTCACACAGAAACCGAACTCTTCCTTTGTCTTAAAGCTACACTTGTTACACAAAATCTACTAAACAAAAATACTGATGGTGTGAATTCACTAGGACATTAAGGGTTAAAAACATACAGCAGCCTTTTCAATACTACACTGTTGGGTTGTTCCTTATAAATTAAACACTGGTCAGTAAACAAGAATAAACAGTTGGCTTGTTCAGTCAACTATCGCAGCAGTTGGGCATTTGGGGAGCCTCATGTTGAACTCTGTCTTGCCTAATGAAAGGTTACTATTTTCCCTGGACCTGAATAACGATTTCTCTTCCCCTTTTTTGCTTCTTATGAAATACTATCCTGTTCTGCTCTTAAAGGTTGTTAATGTGTTATACATGGGAAAACATTTAAGTTTGTATTCATCTATGCTTTACTAAAAAACAACACACTTCATTCTTTTTTTTTTACTTGAATTTTACATTCTGCATGTGAACTTGAAGTTATGTAAATATCCAACTCATCTCTGCTCAGCAATGAAGAAATATATCAACTAATAAAAAAAATAGAGGAGAAAAGAGACATTTGTCCAGGTATGGTGGTCCACACCTTTAATCCTAGTACCTGGGAGGCAGAGGCAGACAGATCTCTGTGGGTTTGAGGCCAGCCTGGTCTACATGACAAAGTCCAGACTAACAGAGCTATATACTGAGACCTTGTCTCAAACAAAACAAACAATAACAAAGACATTTAATAAGGAAGTAGGAAGAATTTCCTCTCTAGTCAGAATTTGGTGTCTACTACAGAATTTGGTTCTTTGAAGAAGGGAGCTTCCTGGCCCATGCAGGACTCCCTTAGCCCTGTAAGTCAACACATAGCACTCATCCTGTTCAAGAGTTATTATGGAGACACTGTCCTGTTTTGGGCTGAAACACCCAAATTAAAATGCAGGCATGGAAACAGCATCTTGACTGAAGGTAGGTTTGTTTCTGAGTAGAACAAAATTTACAGCTAACTCTAAAAAGAGATACATCATCACCCTTGTAAACTTGAGCAACATGTCATTCCATCCCTGGACTCTGGAAAAAAACACGGTCATGCCTAAAATAAGAACGACAGGGAAGTCAGGAGTGCAGCGGATGTGAAGCCACAGACTTTCCACCTTTTTATTAAAGGCATTAGGCAGGTTACAATTTGCTGGTGAAGTCACTGCCTGAATCAAAGACAGTAGTGGGGGGTTGTTGTTCCGAATACGCTGACCCTTGGAAGTACACAGCAGTCAGGTGTCTGGCCCTGGACAAAGCAATGGTGACCACTTATTTTCCCAAAAGATGCACAGATACTGGAGCCAGAGAAGAAAGAAACAGAAAAGACTCCTTGAAAAGCTTCATTTTTCTCGGCTATGAAAAACTGTTTAGAACCCATAATGTGAGGAAGATTTCATCTCCTTGTAACTGAAATAGAGATGACTAAGTGGCTTCTTAAAGAAAACAAAACAAAAACAAAACTCCACATGTATCAATTTGTCATTTTTAATAGGTCTCTATTTAAATATTTAAATTCTTCTTTACATTCTGGAGGACATTAATTATCATATGGTTGCCTGAATGATCTGGGCTTGCTGAGCAGTGGGAGAAGTCACTTGGGTTTCGGTGGCTATGATGCTGCTTCCCACTCGTAGAGGGTTAGTGAGGTTAAACCTGGGGTCTGGCACTTACAGCGGTTCAATAAATGCTTATTTCCTTTCTTCCTGATTCTTAACGTCCAGGCCAGTGGCCAGTGCTGCAATAAATACAAAGAGGAGAGAAGAATCGGAGATTCCTAGATGGAGAGGTGCTTCAAGCTCATAATCCAAAAATAGGATCTCTCTTTAATTAATGTTGTTGCATAGTAACTGACTTCAAACTGATGGTAAATTTAAGGATAGAACACTAAATTTGGTGTGGTTTATGAACAAAAGCCCTCATCCTTTGCTATGTGAACTGAGAGACACCCAAAGACACACAAGTTCACCTTAAGAGCAACAGCTGCACATAGCCTTCCTCACTCTGTAGCTCTCCTGCAATCCTGCTAATTACCCAGTTCTTGCTCTGCCGTCCCCACACTGTAGGCCTCAAGGGGGTGAAGGAGGAAGAGTCCTTGAGCATCGTGCTCTGTTTCAGCTCTAGTCCCCTAGAACAGCGCCTGCTACACCATTTGTTTTGCTTTGTTGTTGTTTGAGACAAGGTGTCATTGTGTGATTTTGACAGTCCTAGACTCACTATGTAGACCAGGCTGGCCTCGAATCAAAAGAGACCTGCCTGCCTTTGCTTCTCTCAAGTACTGGGATTAAAGGTCTGCACCACAAGACCAGGCTGATTTTTAACTACCAACAATCCTCCAGCCCCAGCCTCTTGAGTGCTGGAATTGCAGACATGGGCTACCACACCCAACAGTAAGAATTGTTTGCCACACTCTGGATAGAACCCTCATGCTGCTGGGCAAATGCTCCTGTCCAGCCCTAAACCCATACATGCTTGTTGATGAGTGAAGTAGGATCAACATGCACTAAGGACGAAAGAGCCACCATTTTTTTTTTAATTTAATGAGTGCTTGCCTATTTTTTACTGTTTACCTGGAGAAGAGCCCATTTTTAAAAGTAAATAAAAAACACAATTGCTGGTTAGGTAGTGACAACCAAGAGTCATCATCTGTGGTAATCACCAGCTTCCACACTCTTTGTGTTGACAGGGTGGGTGGGTAGTTTATAGATTTGTCTTGTGGGGTATTACAGAGGTCTCCAATAGTCTGTTATGACTGTTCTTTTAGAAGCTACATAACCAAGACCACCTGGCTCATAAGTCCCCACAGGGTCTTGAGCTCATGTATGGACATCAAATGGGAAACATTTATTTCCCTCTGTAGCAAGCACAGAACCAAGTGAGGGGAAATAATCAGAAGCAAGAGACTGAATTTTATTGTCTCTCTCTCTCTCTCTCTCTCTCTCTCTCTCTCTCTCTCTCTCTCTCTGTGTGTGTGTGTGTGTGTGTGTGTTTCGTCTTGAGGAATCAATAAC
>LZPO01036421.1:4186-19203 GCA_001675575.1 Neotoma lepida | reverse complement strand
CTCACAAGGAAATGACTGACGTACTTTCTGCTTTGCAGATAGCATGCATGTTTTCTTGAGGCCTCACTGGCATAGCCCCTGGATGTAGACAAGCTTGTCATCAGGACAATTATGTCTGTTGTAGTGATGTGCACTCTGAGCTTGGTGTGTACTCTGGGGAAAGTGCTCTTCTGCTTCCCAGGTGGTCTCTACATAATATTTCAGGCTCTACAGTGGCATGGAAGCTTTTTAAGTATCTTTATCTTTCTATGACACATGCGTTATTGTCTATGGAAGAAGCATGTGCTCTAGAGGATTGTTGGGTGAATATGGGAGAAAGGAATTGGCAAGGTTTTTCTCTGTTCCTCTTGAAAGCTCATCTCACTGTTCCCTCACAGTCCTGCAGTTCAAGTCCATACTAAACAATGCTGGGTGGTCTCACTGGTACTGGAAAATTTGAAAGAGCAACAGAATACAATATGAGAGAGAGTATTTTGTAACTGGGAGAAGACTTCTAAGTGGTTCATGAGCTCACAACAACCATCAGTGAAGACGTTATGAGGTCATTTACGACACAGAAGAAAGCACAAGAGCCTGCAGGAAACAGCCACAACTGGGGAGGCGATGAGTGACTTCATCTATTCCAATGAGGACTCTGTGAAGTAAGAAGGGCAGAACAGCCCTGGCAGGCATGAGAGCATGGTGACACTCATTGTCTGAACCAAGTCATCCAATGGCCAGTCTCACTCTAAAAAAGGCCAACACAGGAACTTGGCAGGTCAGCACCTCATAGCAGCGTGCAGAAATAGAAAGGAGGGTGAAGTTATGCTGGATACAGAGAGCAATGCTGGGAAGTTGTTGGGAGCCTGGACTGGTAAGGTCTTTGGAAGGAAACAGTCATTGTTGTGTGTCATGTCAAATGTGTTCCAGCCCGTTTATCAACTCCATGTGCTTCACACTGTGTGGAACTTGTCTTCCATAGTCACCATGCACAATGAGCTGCATTTACACGTCAGCTCACTTAAAATGATATTTCCCAAATGTTTTTCCCTGCCTTCTAGTGGCTATAGAAGGCGGCCACCCCATGCCCTAAAGGTGCAGCTTCTGCAAATGCCACTCTCCTCTCTGGGATGGGCAACATGTCCACAGACCCCTTGTCCAGCAGTTCAGGACCTTCCCTGTAGGTCCCCATGTCACTGAGCTTTGTGGGCCACCAAATATTTTCTCTCCTTGGCTTGTTTTTGAGCCCCAGCCTTCTTCAGAAATGAGGAGCAGCCCTTGGGGATTTCTGCAAGCTCCTGTCTGGGCATGGTGTCCTTGATCTGTATCATGTAGGACCCTGTCTTCCCTGATACAGCTTATCAAATAGAGGCCTTGAAGGGGTCCTAACTTCACTGGGGTGAGACAGATACCCTGAGACAGGTCATTTTTTTTCTGATCTTGGGTCTGTCATGTGGGACTATGGGCATGCTTGTACATGGGCCCCACCAGCCCTCTGCTAGTAGGATGGCCAGAGGGTGAAGTAGCAGGCCCACAAGTCAATAAAATGGGCTGGCACAGGCCCATGTACATGTGTTCCAGGACTCTTCTCCAACAAGCCGAAGGATGTCCATTGTCTGGGCTCCAATTTCTCAAGAATAGGGTGCTCACTAGGAAGTCTTGCCATTCATGGTTTAAGTTAACTGGAGACAGATTTTCTCATTTGAATTCCTGGCCAACATTAAAACCTCAGATCACACAGTATGTCTCTCTCACACACAATCCATTCACATGCAGCCATTTCACACACAGAACATTCTCACACACCCATGCAGCCTCATCACACACAGAACCCTGTCATACACTCAACTCTATCACATACGTACCGCCCGTCATAAACATAGCCCTAATCACATACAGGCTCATTCACACTAACACACACAGCCCCTTCACATACCCAGCTCCATCACACAGGCCCACTTGCTGTTTCCACTTCAGTCTGCATGGTTTTGAAGAAATCCCCAGGGAACAGGGCCAAAGACACAGGCATCTGAGAGCGTGTGGGGGAGGGGTCAGGGAAAGTGACAGCTGGTGAGTTGTGGCCACCTCTGTGTAAGCCATCAGCCCCAGGTGGGAGGTAAATCAGCAGTTCTTAGGTCAGATGGCACTGTCCATGTTCCCAGGATTGGCTGTCCTCACCCCAGGAAGGTAAGCAAACTCCGCATGTGTTGTCGTCACTCAAAGGGCCCAGGGGGGAGAAGAGGACGCAGGGCTGACCGCCCGGGGTGGCAACAGGACACCATGCAGAAGGAGCCGGCCAGCACAGCTGAGTCCAGCAGGGATTTAGATCAAAGGCTGGCAGCTGTGCTGCAGTGAGGAGGGCCAGGAGGGAGCCTCTTGGGGCGCCGAGGGGGCGCCCAGCCCTAGCAGTGTCCACTCTTCTGTATCTTGCTGTTTGGAAGCTCTTTGTGTGTGGTGCACCGGGGTCCTTCCCTGACAGGGAAACCTGGATGGGGTACCCATGCTCTCAGATGTGTTATCTATCCTGAGAGCACACTTGGGGTCCTGGGGCCTCTACGCACCAGGGAAAGATCATACTTTCTCATAGGCAAGGTGACCAACCGATGCTCTCCAGAGACACCCTGCTGTGCTCATGGTTCAGTACTGGCCTCTGAATTCTTCTAGTGGGAAAATGTGGATCTACTATCACTGTCTACCCCAAAGTGAGAGCCAGGCCATAGGACAAGGCCTATAGGGTGACGCCCATGGGCAGCTATATCTTCTACTCTGCTTCTACCTAGGAAGATCTCCAGTCTCCCTGTGCTGTGCAATTAAATAAGATCCACATGAAGCTTGTGAAGGCTGCAGATTGGAGAGGTGGCAGCTGAGGCCTCTGTAAGGGCCATGAGGCCTGAGTCATGGACCCATGGAGCAACAGCTGTCTCACACCATGGGGGAGGGACACTTTGAGACACTTTAGACTGTCCTCCTGGGACATAAAGGGCTGTTGAGATGGGAGTAAAAATGAGAGGTGATGAGTGTCTATTTGAGGGAGACACTCCTGTGCCAGGGTCACCCTCTGCCGTATAGACAGCAGATGGGTTCCAGTGATATGGAAACAGGACCTGGGGTCTGGGGGACCTTGAGGCCGCTGTGAGGCTCCCATCATGGGTTCACAATTGTGGTCTAGTGAATCATGGTCCACCTGCACCTTTCAACACCCTGGAGACATGTGGGCTTAGATCTCACCCTAGCTTTCCTTCCCAACGAGAAAGAAGCAGTGACTAGAAATAGTCACTCTGGGGCTGCTGGGTGCGTGTGTGTTAAGAACATGGCAAGTAGAAAAGAGGAAAAGAAAAACTAAATATTAGGGGATACAGAAGGACTGAACGCAAGTAACAAACAGCAGTTATTAAAAGAGGAAAAGAGGATATAAAGCTGAATGCTTTTCTCATTCTCACCCAGTCATGGATTTGTTTGTTTGTTTGCTGTGGTGAGGAGATGCATAAAAATATACTTGATAGTGAACGTATTAATCCGATGAGAAGCTCCAGAGCTTCTCTGCTGGTTGTCTATTCTAACTGTACAGAAGTTCACTGAATTACATCACTTTGGGGGTCAGGCTAATTTCGGAGTATATATATATTTTATTTGCAATGTTTTCTATAAGAAAGATTTTTTTTAAAGAACATGGCAAGGAATGATTGTGCTTTCAGCTAAGGAGCTGTTACAGATTCTCCTTAAAAAACAAGGTAGCTAGCTGGTGTGGTGGTATCCACCGCCTGTAATCCCAATACTTAGGAGGCTAAAACAAAAGGATTGTTGTGAATCCGAAGCCAATCTGGCTACAGTGTGAGATTTTCTCAAGCTTATAAAAAGAGGAAATAGAAGAGAAAACAAGACAGCCTTCAGGTTGCCAGTGTGTCTCAATGACATAAGAGGGTCAGGTTTGCTGTTGGTTAGTATTTCCCTACAGCCAACCCCAGGAATGATACCAGAGACCACTTAGAAGAGGGACAGTACACATCAGACTCGGTGGTCTCCGCATAGGATTTACAGCTCTACAGTTCATCATCTCTGAAATTTTCCCAAATGCCCTTGACAGCACTAGGCACACACTTGGACATGTTTCCGGCTCGTACCTGCTAAGAGAAGCTGCAGGGTGAGTTGGTTGAACCATAGCCAGCAGGGAAGTAGCAGGTAGACCAAAAAGTCAGAGTTTCAACCTGGCCATGGAGGATGCTTGGGGTAAACCATGATTAGCTTTTATAGGCCCTGAGCCTTGGAGCCAACATGGCACAAAACCTCATCCCCTTTGCTTCCTTTGAGTCCTGATCCAAGTTTCAGTTTACCTGTTTGCCTAGCCTTGTGAGGCTCTCTTCAGCTTTCTGGTGGGCCCAGGGTGGCAATGCTATAATCAGTCTCTGTATGTCTGTTGGCAGGACCAACGGGTCAGTCGGGAACTTCCGTGTCATAAAAGCCTATCTAGCAGGATTTCAGGTTTGAATATTCTGGCCTTGACTTTGGGACTTTAAAACCTCATGGTCAGGGCTGGGGCAATAACCAATTTGCTAAAGTGACTGATGTTCAAGCATGAGTACCGGAGTATGACCCCTAGTATCCGCATAAAAATGTCAGGGCATGGTGTTGTGTAATTGCAGTCCTAGTGCTGGGGACATGGAGACAGGAAGATCTCTGGGGCTCACTGAACAGCAGCCTAGGCTACCCTTTGAGTACCAGCTCCCAGTAAAAGACCCTGTCTTAAAAATAAGTTAGGTAGCTCCTGAGGAATGACCTCTGAATTCCACATGAAGTATCCACATATGCATGCCCACTCTTCACCCCTACATGCATCCACATACACACACACATATACAACCACACACTCGTGTGTACCTCTATATACATGTGCACCTGTACACATACACATACAAAACGAAAATAAATAAATAAATAACAGGAACCCCCACAGTCATGATCAGGAGGTGACACTCACCCACCAGTATTACCTTCTCCCAGCCTTCTGGTGAAATCCATGTAGCTCTAAGACACAGAGGCCCAACTCTGGCCCTTGCCAGCACATATCCTGTTCATCCTGAGCTCGCAACAGAGGGTTGCTCCCATTAGGGTGCTGGCTGTTGTTTCTGAGCCTTCTAGAAGTATATGAAGAGACCTGGAGTCACCCTGTGTGGAGGAGGCCTGGACTATATCTCAGTAGACGCAGGCCAAGCAAGGCTGGATCCTAGTCTCACAAGAGGCCATATTGAGTGGCTGCTATTGATGTCCAATGGCAGGTAGTTCCTGCAAGCTCTCTGATTCTCAGCATCCATCTGAAATGTGACCCTCCCCACTCCCACATACACATACCTGCCTTTCAGGATGGCTGTCACTGTCTTCAATGTCATTGTTCTATCCTTAGAGCTGTGAGCAGCTGGTACACTAAAGCATACACAAGAGCTCACCTCAGGCTTCTGGAAAGCAACTCTCCTTCCTTAAGACTTGACCTGCATATTTACCAGACACAAATGAAAAGACCTTTTGTGGCCCTTGTGACTCTGTGACACCAGGTCAACACGTGTCCCTGGCATTTTACAGTAAAAACACCCAAGCTTGGGCTCTTCTGCACACCATCACTGCCACCCACACACTCCTCTGCTTGCACACTGGCCTGCACCACTCTTGCTACACCATTTAGATCAGGACTTTTGGCTGAACACTGCCTCAGGCTTCTTTAAGGCAGGGTGGAAAGCAGATATTATACTGCACATGTGTAAGCATACATGTCTGGTGAGGAGCTTGCCAAGGTCACACATGGTGGCCACGGTGAGATTCCCAGGGTAGGCTACAAAAGTTCAGCCTAAGTGCTGTAGCATAGACCTTGTGCTTGAGGAGTGTCGAGTCACAGCCGTTCAGGGAAGCAAAGGCTCAAAGCAAAAACAACAGATCAGGGAGGGTTGAGCAAAATGGCCACTGGTGAGCCTGTGACAGACAGCTCTGTAGGAAGGGAATGGATAGATTCTGATCGCTTATTTGATCTCAGTATGCATCAAAGTACCTTCTGCTTACCCACACCTATGGGGCAAAATTCTAGTCTTCAGCCCTGATAACTGTTGAAGAAGAGAGAGCAGGTACATGGGGCTCCCTCTCAGCCTGGCTGTGGGAGGTAAAACCTGCACATCACAGTTCACTGCCCCAGTGGCCCCATGGCTCTGTCCCTTATGCCCACACTGAGCAGTGTTCTGCATCACAGCTGGGATTTACCAGTAGCAGGTGAGATGTGAGCAAGAAGTATTCTCCCTCCTAACCACTGGCACCTGCAGCACAAAACCCCAGAAGGAAACTGGGACTGAACATTGGACAAGGCTGTAGTTACTGTGGCGACTGTAGTGGGTTGTCAGCAACACACCAGGAGGATCAGCCATGTGGACCATCTCCTCATTATGAAGGGATGTGGGAGCTGTGGACAGAGCACCAGGCCAGGCGTCTCCATGGCAGCGTGAGGCCTGGAGGGGACTGACAAAGAAAGCATTGATGAGGCAGGCGGCTACGGGAGCGAAGGCCAGGAAGCCCCTTCTAAAGGCAGCCAAACCAAAAGTGCAGCTTTGCTCTGATCCCAGGCAGCCCCATGCCTGAGGCCATGGCTCTAAATGCTGGGGCCACCGAGGCACTAGGGCCCTATGCCATCCGCTGGCACCAGGGCTGTATGCCATCCACTGGCCAGGTCTTTTGTTTGTATCACCTGCTCCTCTCAGCTGGCAGTGCACAGAGGCCTCTTTAGCTCTGCACAGGGAGTGTGGCTTAAAGAAGAGGGCGGCATCAGGGAGCCAAGAAGTTCATGCATGACCTGCCATACAGGCTGTCCTCACTCTCAGAGAGGCTCTGAGAGGAAAACAGACTTCAGTACACAACAACAGCACAGAGGTGAATGACTCACAGCATCCTTAGGGTCCAGACCCTCGCCAGCTCTGAAATTAACAGGGTCCTGGAATCCCACAGGCCTGGGGTTCCCACAGCCCTGGAGTCCCACAGCCCTGGGGTCTCACAGGCTTTGGGTTACCGTAGTCCTGGAGTCCTGCCGCCCTGGGGTCCCACAGGCCTGGGGTTCCCATAGCCCTGGAGTTCTGCAGCCCTGGAATCCCACAGGCCTGGGGTTCCCACAGCTCTGGAGTCCCACAGCCCTGGGGTCCCACAGGCTTGGGGTTCCCATAGCCCTGGAGTCCTGCAGCCCTGGGGTCCCACAGGCTTGGGATTCCCATAGCTTTGGGGTCCCGCAGCCTGGAGTCCCACAGTCTTGGGATCCAATAACCCTTGGAACCTTCAGTGTCTATTCCTTACTCGAATTCTGTCCATTAGGCCATGACAACCCTTGCCTCTGAGTATCCTCAATCTGTTCCCAGCACTAGCTTACACCCAGTGGCCCCACCAGGAGCAGTTTCTTTGGATATAAGTCACTAGTATCACACACTAGTTCTGTTCTCCTGAGACTGCATGCCAACAACAGACCCTGGGCCTCTCAGCCTCTGGAATTGCTGAAGCCAGCTCCTTACTCTACCCTGAGTCCTACTTGTTTTGCTTCTCTGGAGATCCCAGACTAATACTGAGCTTGAGCCTGTAGCCTCCCCAAAGTACACTCTATACCTTATTTTCCACAGAGTCTGCTCTCAAGACAGGGTGTACCCGATGGTCTATCATTAGTATATCTGCCCCAGATCTCCATTACTTCCTGTGAATGCTGAAAACTCAGCTTTTTGGGACTCAGTTTTATTTGTGAATTGGAAATGACAGCTCAGTGCCCAGTGGAAGGTATCATAATTCAACCATAATAAATGCCAGGTTTCATCATTGATGAGGTTCTTGAGGTCTTAACCCCTGCCCCCAGGATCATAGGCCAGGGGAGATCCAGATGTGAAGAGACTGTGTCTGTCTGTCCTAGGTGCCAAGGCCCCCATTAGAGGAAGGAGGCCTGGTTATTCTGCAAGTCAAGTGATCATTCAGGAGTAACTGTCCACACGAGGTCTGGGATTTTTCTCAATACAGTGGCAGATACTGAGCACATAAAACCATATAAATGTAATACTTTTCAGGTCTGGGCCTTAGAAGTACAAAAAAGCCTTCAGCCCAAGAGAACATTCTTACGAGTGGTCTCTGGAGGCTCTGTGGGGCCCTGACCCTTCATCAAAAGTGGTTGGCCTCAGATGTAAGTCCTCCTCAGCCATAGTTCTCCTGATTTTTTTCTGCTTCCTTCTTTACTTTCAAGGATCCCCTGGTATCACTAGGCTTCTCTAGCTACATACTCCCTTAAGCCAACCACCCCATGGTATTTTTGGGTGTGAGGTAACTCCCTGTAGAATAAAGGCATAGACATCCACATCTAGCTGCCCACATCTTCTCAGAGAAAAGTCTAAAGGCCTCAAAGGAACAAGTTAGAAAGAGACGAGATGGGTGTAGGGGAGAGCCAGTGCAGGTCTCCCATGCAGAAGAAAAAGGTGCACCCAGGGACCCACATAATTTCCCAAACGACTGAAAGACTCACCTCTCATTTCCTCTTAGCTATTTGCTAAGGTCTCNTGCCTTTCTTGATGGTTTTTGTTTTCCTTGAAATCNATGCAACCAGGTAATTTCAAGGTACTGGAGGTTATTTTGCAAACCTGGAGCTCCCAAGATGCATGGCCACAGAAGCAATGCATCTTATCCACAGACAACTNGACGGTACCTGGGATGCAAGGGCCAGTAAGTTCTACAGGCACTTTCCTGNGTCCACCTTGAATCCAGAACTACTTAATATCAAAGAAACACAGAGAGGATAGGAGAGCTAAGTTGACCTGAAATGCCAGTATACCATTTAGCATCCTGGGGACAAGAGAAGTCCAGATTCAAAAGGCATTCACAAGCAGGAAGGACTTGTAGAAAACAGGTACAGGACCAACTCTGCTAGGGCATTGGCTGCTATTCTGGAATGCCATCACAGAACTAAGGGTTACCCGCCTCTCGGCCCAGTGCTCCAGATCCATAGCTAATAAGGGCAGTTTTTCTGTCAGGTTCAAATGATCTATGTCCATCANGTTTCTTACTAGTTCAGGATTCACCCTGTAAAAATTAAACAAAGAGAAAAAAGGAAGCCATCTCTCTGCCTTTAGAGGCTCTCTGCTCTACCCAGCTATATGGGTCCTCAGCAGGAGTAGCACTNCTGGTCCCAGGAGCAACCTGGTGAGCTGGGCAGAGTTGAGAGACTGTGATATTTCTGTAAGATGTGGAGTTCACAGTTCAGTTCCCACTGGCTTTCCTGCCTCTGGTCATCCCTTGTTCAAAAACCATCTTGAGACATTGGAGTGACCATCATCGTGGTAATCCACACTCTTCTAGATGATGGGTGACATGCTCAAAGCTGGGTTACTCAGAGGCTCTGNAATGCAACACAAGTAGAACCTTAGACAGGGCCTGGCCAAGCTGACCTGACCCGAATAAGCTATGTTGGGCCAGCAATGTCTGAAGTCAGCTCTTACCCCATGCAAGGTGATCACTTTTCACCTCATCCACTGTCTTTCTTTGCTTCAGTCAAATAGAGCAAATACCTGTGAGCCCCTCTCTTCTCCTCCCACAGCCCAGACTAATGGAGACNCCCTTTCTGCCTACTTCTAGGAAAGATGGGATTTGGAGACNGAGACCCACTCCCAACAGCACTTTCTCAAATGTAGAAAAGTTTGTTGANCAATAGACACCTTCATGAATGGCCTCTCCTTTGTGATGGAGCATCTATTTATCANCTTGTCATGAGAGGNTGAGTATGTCAAGCACCTGACCACATGGACTCTGTTTTTACACATGTCTGTAAAAGGACAGTTTCTCTGGTTGGCCTGGATCAGAAGCCCACTGTGCTCAAGGTCACAGGAGCTATGCTCAGCTCAGCTAATTTGCCAGTGGGAGACACAAACTCAGAGAGAGCCACAGCCTGTCGGTACGATGGCTTCTGTCCTTCGACCTGAGCGGAGAACAAGAGGCCTTGATGGTAGAAGGAGGCTACTCGGTAGGAGCAGAGTGTGACAGTGGCCTAGAGCACTGGGTGGCAAAGATGTTGGGCCTGTGAAGGGATTAGAAGGGGACAGGCACACCTTGTATCCCTAAAGACCAGTCTGTTGTGTGGATCTTCTGATGATCTTGCTTGACCAGGAAGTCAAAGCCTCCCAAGGGACCTGTTCTTCTACATACTTCCTAGAGTCCTGGCAGCAGCATCCTTGAGTTCTGTACCTCGAGCACAAACTGAATTCTGTGGGTGGTGTGTGGACTGCTGGTGGACGGAGGTCTCCTACAGAGCCTGGAAAAATGCCCTCCTTTGGAGTGGCATGCTGAAGTGCACTGAGTTTTATTTATGTTGTGGCATTAAAAACAGATGAGACATCAATTGATCCATTGAGGGTTCCTTTGGGGGTTACAGACAAAGTAATTTGAAAAATCTTGTTTCAATGCTTTTTAATTAAAGCTCCAGATGGTGGTAAAAGATGTGTTAAAGGGATTCTGTATAAATCAAAAGAAATAACAAAAAACAAAACAAAACAACAACAACAACAAAAGAAACGTGAGGACGAATGTGTGTCACGACTCATTTTTCCAGCTGGCTCTAATGCGAAGAGCATGGGCTGTGCAGTCCGGAGCCCAGATGCATGCCCTGTGTCTGGCTCCATCTCAATGAGATGTGAGAAGCTGAACTTCATGAGCTTCTGCTTTCTTTGCAAAGGATCCATTCTTCTCTGAATGTACCGTGCCTATCTTAAAAGAAAACCTTTTAGACACTATCAGCCTGGAAAATATGTAAGAGTGTGGCACACAATATGTGTTCAATAAATGTTACTAATTTCCATAATATCATTGCAAGTGCATGTTCTTTTTTTAAAAATTACTGTCTGTCTCACAAAAAATAATAAAAGGATTCAGTAGAATTGTAGGTTACAAAATCAACACCCAAAAATTGTTAGTTTCTTACAATAGATATGAAAGCCCCCAAAGAAATTAAAAACATTTGTGTTCAACAGAATTAAAAAGTAATAAAGTACCTCCAAAGAATTTACCTGAACAAGTGAAAGATTTGTGCCCTAGAAAACTACAAAATGTTCCTTAAAAAATGAAAGAAGGCACAAATACCCCATGTTCATGGATCACAGTACTCAGTGTTGTCTGATGTCAACATTGCCTGAAGCCATCTTGGGTTCCTTATCAAAACCCAGCAGCATTTGTTTTTTTTGTTTTTTGGGTTTTTTGTTTTTGTTCTTTTAAAGCTATAGTAATCAGAAGTGCAGATCCATAGACTTGAGCAAAGACTGAGATAAACCTTGCTGATATGACCAAATGATTTCTACAAGGTCACAAGACTGTTCAATGGATAAAGGACAGTCTCTTCAACAAATGGGGACAGGGAAATGGGATGTGCACATGCAAAAGTAAAAGGTAGACACACTGGGTGATACACAAAAGTAAGTCAAATGGATCATAGACCTACATAAAAGATCCAACATTCTTATAGTACAAGTAATAAATCTCTTATAAAAAATAATGTAAAAATTCTCTCAGAAGGGAGAATGGTGGGAACTTGATAACATTAGATTGACAATATTTCCCTACATATGACACCAGAGCAGAGTGAGGCTGAAAATGGATGAAGGCACTACTGAGATTTTAAAACCTTTGTGCAGCAAAGGCACAATCAACAGAGTACAAGAAAGTGTGTGAAAACCATATATCTGATCCGGAGTTAATATCAAGAATATGTAAAAAAAAAAGAAAAGAAATTCTTACACCTTGACAAGGAAAAATAACTCATTCAGTAGCCCAGGCTGGCCTGAAACCTGTGGCATTCCTTCATCAGCCTCCCAACTGTTGTGATCAGTGAGAGCTACCCACCATTTCTGAGTCAAGGCTAGACATTTCACCACAATAAAACACTCACTGAGTGCAGGTGACAGGCCTTGTGTTTGTAACATGAGGAGCCACCTCTGCCTCTCAAGGACACTGCATTTAGGGAGGTGACAGGTGTGGACAAGTAAACTGAAGGGCTGAGTGATCCTCTGACAAAGTGCAGACACCGTGAACTGTGGGCATGCTATCTGGATGCACATTGCTCTCCCCTCTGTCTACTGGGGAATTCATCTTTGACAGGGAAACATCTTGAAGTGATTCCTCCCAAGGCTACCTGGCTACTTGCTTCTGTATCCAGCATAGCCATGTAGGAACCAGGTCTCTTAAAGACCGGCTTCCTCCTTGCACTCCCAGTCTGCCGTGCTAGTTAGAGCACAGACCCAGACTCCTAAACGTTCACGTGTCTCCAGGCCCAGAGGATGTTTAGGAGCTTCACCCCTGCATTATGGATCAAGGATGCTTCTCAGAGGGAGAGAAAATAACTGGGCAGAGGAAGTGACCTTTGCTGTAAGTCTAGACCTTGAGTAGGTGGATGCAGAAACCCTACAGACTGGAGTTCTTCATAGGCATGTCGCAGGAGAGCAGGCATTGTTCTGTCCTCCACAGACTCTGCTCATTCCTTACAGCATCTTGAGAATCACAAAGCTCATCTAGCCCTTGGCCAGGACCTTATTTCTATGACCCCTGTAGGAAGCCCTAGCATAAGAATCCTTTTTTCTTTTCTCTTTTCTTCTCTTTTCTTCTCTTTTCTTCTCTTTTCTTCTCTTCTCTTCTCTTCTCTTCTCTTCTNATGGCTAGCCTTTTCAATGCTCAGTTGAGTCCTTCATGAAAATTCTTTTCATTTTGCTTTAACTCCAGTGGTGCTACAGATTTCATTCCCTCCCTCTCTCTCTCTCTCTTTCTTTCTCTCTCTCTCTCCCTCCCTCCCTCCCACTCTCCCTTCCTTCTTTTCTTAGCTTTTTGAGAAAGGATCTCACTATGTAGCTCCGGCTGTCCTGGAATTCACTATGTAGACCAGGCTGGTCTCTAACTCACAGAGATCCACCTGCCTCTGACTCATGAGTGCTGAGATTAAAAGCATGCGAAACCACACCCAGCCTGATAGTCTCTTTCTTCACAAATCATCTCGAATCATTCCACCTGAACAGCCCTTCAATCACCAGGTGATGCATAATTGGCCACTTGTCTGTCTCAAAGTGGGGCAGGGTCCAAAGCAGGCACTTGGGAAACATTATGTTTCAAGAACGTGACCGCTGCTTGAATATGGGAATCTTGTCCATCAGAGACTGCATTTCAGTTTAGGAGAAAAGTTTGTCTTGCCTTTATTAAAAACTTTATGAATCAAATACCTTTTTAGGGCATATTTCTCTTACCAGATTTTATTGCTGAGTTGGGACATACAGCAATGAGTGAGATGGAGTATTTCCTTGCCTGGGTCAAGAAAGATACAGAACAGGGTGGTTACAGCTGCAGGGCCACCAGCTTTGAGCATGTCGACATGACTGCAGATCTGGCCAAAAGCCTTGGCCTTAAATAGACAGACATGCAGTCAAGGGATTGGGGTAGCACTTGGTGTCTTGGGAAGAACAGCTGTGTCTGGCATGAACCCCTAAGACGTGGGCTGAGGTGCCCTCAGCCTGCCTCCTGTGTGGCTGTCTCTATCAGGAGTGGACAAGCCCTTCCCATTTACAGAAGTCACCAGCTGTGCAACTGCCACAGAGTTAATTAATGACAGATGGACTCAAGCATTATAATGTTTCAAAGTGTTTAACTGGAAACCCAAACTGAAAATTAGAAAAAGTAAGTAAGGCCAAGAGATGTCCTAGAACTTCAGTGATTGCTGGAGGCTGCTGCTTGGAGCAGTCAGTGTAGGCTGAGCAGGCTGAGCTGGCTTCCAGGCCTCTCTGTGTTTAGTTTTTGTGGCTCACAGTATGGAGTGAGACCTCACAGGCACTGGAGGAAAAGATGGAGATCACCCCTGTATCATTTCTGGTGCCTGCTGCTTTTGACTGTTATGTTCTACATTACATTTTAAGAATTTTCTAAAAATTTTATTGTGTATTCTAAAGATGTTTTTAAATGTATTTAAAGAAGTAATAAATATAGTCCTTTTTTTTTTCTAACTACACGTGTGGGGGTGTGTGTGCGCGCGCTAAGAACTTTGCAGGTGTCTAGCCATCTTCCTCTACATGCCTGCCTAAAATTCTTTAACCTCCTTAGAAGGCAAAGCCAAGCCTGTTTCTAGAGTGTTCTTAGTTTCTTTGTTTTCTTCTTCTAGTTTACTCTTTAGTGTTCTACCTACAGCTTATGAAAACTATCTCCAATTCTGAAGATGTCAAGAGGGCCTGGATGTTTACAGACCTCTACATTTGTGAAGAACAGCCTAAAAGTGGGTGGTTTTATGTCCTTGTGTTAAAAGGTCTTTGGAATCATTGCACTTGGTAGCAATGGCATGGATATCCTTGCACCTGTGCAGGCTTCAAACTGGCAGCCTGAGCCACAGGAAACAACCAACCTAGCTCCTCTTGGGAGCAGCTCCACCTGGTTTCCTGTAGCCTCTGGGATACCTCACTAAAGCATCTGTAGGTTTGTTGTTCCCCTCACCCCTCCCAACCTCACACTCAGGGGAATTGGGGTCATTCACCACCATCACCACCTTAGAACATCTGGAGTTGCCAATAACTTCACTTCCAGAGCAAGTGGACATCAGTCTGTTCCCTCCCCCTTTCTGCCTCAGTACAGCCCTGTCCATCTGGCTGGCAGAGATGGCAATGGCTTGTCACCTCTTTCAAGATATTCCTGGGGTGACAAAGGCTCTGGGGCTTAGAACAGACAGCAGGAGGATGAATGGAAGGCAGTGATGAGTACAGCTTGTTGGCTAACCCCAGGCCCTGGCCTCCTCCCTTCTTCTTCAGGCCAGACAGACTCAGGGAAAGAAGCCAGACCTGCAGCAGTGGCCATTCTAATGCTTCACATGTGCAAAAGTAAAAAATATTCTGTACCTACTACTAGTCCTGTGCTAGATCTGGGGCCTTAGCCCTGGCTTCAAGAAATGGGATCATTGGCCTCATTGCAACCTGCTAGCCTCACCCTCCTATGTATAAGGACCCACCACACACATCCACACACACACTCTCTCTCTCTCTCTCTCT
>LZPO01036420.1:3883-14555 GCA_001675575.1 Neotoma lepida | reverse complement strand
GTATTTAATATAAATGGCACATTATATTTATTTCAAATGTTACTTGCACACTAACATCACAGAAGGCAGTAGTTGATTTTACTTCTACAATCCACANGTTAATTCTCTTACATGTTGTATATGTATAAAATGTGCCCTAGGCATATCCCTTCCTTCCTCCCCCTCCCTCATTTCNTCCTCCCTCCTGCCCTCCCTCCAGTGCTTTTCCTCAGTCTATNTCCTATCTTCCTCCCAACTTCATGTGAGCTGCTGATTAAATCTGTAGATGTTGATCTCATGAATCCAACAAGGAAGGCAGCNAAGTAAAAACTAAGAAGTCCCTGGAATGTTCTACTATTGAACACTCACATACACATTATTAGCAGGTTGGTACATATACCACTAGGCCTGTCTGGGAGTCTAGCAGTACATCACTAATACATATAATCAACTGTAATCTGTATTTGCTCAAATGAAAATATAAAAGAGAAAATATTTGATTTCTATATTTTGTATCCTTATTTCAATTTTATAAATCCCAACCCATATATATATATATATATATGTATATATATATATATATATCAGATCTTGTGATAGGAAAGGTTGGAGACACACGCACACATATGCATACATACATATATGTATTTATATATGTATATATATATATATATATATATTGTATCAGGAGTGGATTTCAGTGTTGTCATCTTGATATTCCCCCATCAAAATGAATGTGTACTCCTGTTGAGTCTTTGAGTCTCATTAAGATGTTTCTGTATGCCTTCTCTCAACTTCTCTCAACTCCCAAGATAACTTTACTAATTCATTTCTACCCTATATTGCTGTTTAGCTGACATCAATCTCACCCGAATAATTACAATAATCTCTCAGTTAACCTAATGCTAACTCTCTATCCCCTANATTTTCATTGTCTCACTTGAGTGAGGAAAACACTTAAAACCTCAGCAAATCATGTTGACAATCTTTTAATGGATCCTCACCTCACCAGAGCATATCTCCAAGTTCTGGAAGTAATCAACATCCTTGAACAGTAATTTCCTTCATGGTTATTAGAGTGGCTTTTTTCAGTTCTTGTCTTTTTTATTGTTTCCTTTAGATTTTCTTCTCAGATTATTACATGTTCTATAATCAGAGACAGTTTCATATCTAACTTATAAATTTCCCCTTAGCTAGATTTTTGACTGCAATATTAAAGCAATAGGAAGAAAAATATGTTTCTGATCAAAATTAATCATAGTGAGAAATTTCTGATTTTTCATTATAAATGATGTCAGCTATATTATAGATGTTTTTCAGCTCAAGGTTTTTCCACCTAGTTTTCTTAAATTGACATACTTGCAGGTTTTTTTTCAAAATGTTGAAATTATCTATAATATTAATTGACTTTTCAAATACTGGCACTGCCTTGCACTCCAGGGATAAANGTTACTGAATTACGATGCAAAACCCTTAATATACATACTCATATATCATTCATTTGCTCACACTTTCCTACTTCATTTTCATGAAATCCACTCAAACTCTTGCTTCTTNCACTTATTTAGTTTCTTTTTCTAGTTTTATAAAGTGAGATATTTTATNCTTTATATTATATTTTAATATATCTTCTAATTATGCATTCAATCATACAAACTACCCTGTTATCTCTGATTGCTTCATCATAAAAATTTTCATAAAATAGAATTTTCATTTATATTTAACTCAAAATATCTGGCACTTTTCTTGAGATACTATTTTTCATCCATGCATTATTTATTAATGGAGTTTTTACTTTTTATATATTGGCCCTTCCCTTCTATTTTTCAGTTGGTGGGGATAAGTTTAATTCCATTGAATTCTGAGAGCATTTATCCTGTCATCTGTCTTCTTGTATGTGGATAATTGTATTTTGTGTCTGGAAGATACCTTGATGAATATTCCAAGCAAATTTGAGAGCAATGTTGAATCTATATTCATTCACATACAAATGCCAATATATCTAGTTATAGAAACCTTGAATATCTGGTTTTAGTAAGTTTCCAATTTGAGATTGGTTCTCTACTCACTCAACTATCTTACCAGGCTTCTCTGCTGTTATTCCTTCTTTCTGTCCAAGGGCTAAAGAAGCTTGAATTATCCTTTATCCGATTAATAACAATTCCTTAAGTTCAATACAGGTTTTATATGAATATGCCTCTCAGAAGGTGAAAAGGAGAAAACCAGACTGTGATTTTGGTCTCCTTAATGGCTGGAAATACACCTCAGAGTACAGAGTCTCAAATATGTTAGAAACTCAGTATTTAACATATATTTTTNTAATTGTTTATGAAATACTCAGTAAACTACTTATTAGAATTATGAAATCGAAGTGTAGTGATGGACAATGAGCACAACAANCATAATTAAAACTGATCATTAATCTGCACTCNTAGTAATATAATTTCTTCANAACTTCTAGTATCATGATGACAGCCTGCAGCACCAGTAAATATTCTTCATGTCTGTGAAACTGGGTGAGATATAAACTTTGCTGGGTTGTGTAATCCACCCCCTTCTTGCACTCTATATAATAAAAGATTGCTAAAAACAAAGAAATTTTGCAACTTTTTTCTACTGCCCAGTAAGATACCTCATCTCTCATGTCAACTGACAATTTCAATGAAATTGACAATGGCAATGAAACACATAATCAATCAGGGAAGTAAACAAAACACTTCATAAAAATAAAAGCAATNATATAATGTTCATGAATAAAAATGGGACTGGAGCAATGTCTCAGCGGTAAAGAGTACTTGCTGCTCTTGAGGAGGACCCAGGTTTGGTGNGCAGCACACACATGGCAGCTTATATCTATCCATAACTCCAGTTTCAGGGCATCCAGTGGACTCTTCAGGCTTCTGAGCAGACAAGACTCAGTGCTCAAGCATATAGTGCCCAAACATACAAATAAGCAAAACGCTCATTTCCATAAAAATGAAAATAAGTAAAACTTTAAAAATAAATGAAATGTATATAAAACCATGAGAGGGATATCATAGAGATTCTCATATAAATGAAGAAAATTGCCATAAAAACCCCTGCATGATAATTGATGAATGAGCCTCTTTCCTNAAGTTTTTAACAGGTCTATAATGATGTGGGTGAGATTAGGAAGGCAGTATTTGTTAAAGAAAGAGAAGGGACAGTATTTAAAGTTGAACAATTCTGAACCAAGTACTTTACCATCTGTTTTGACNTATATTACTTCACTCATACAGCTAATCACAGTGTTTAGTACAAAACTGATATCCCAATTTTAAATTGGTAAGGATATTTGAGACTTGTTGCTTGCTGAAAGTCATGTGACTAAGCAATTTTATAGTCATGATTTTAAATCAGTCACAGGGAACTTCTAATTGTNCTCCACTACTATTANTATGAAAACAAACCCCATGCTATGTAAAGTTACCAGAGATACAAGAAATAGTGACTTTGTGGCTATGATTCAAGGAGCTATGCTGCCTAGGCTACATGGAACTATTTCTGGTGCTCCTTGTTCCTTCCATAGATTTAGATTTTTTCATTTAACATCAGATTGTTTATGCCTGAACTAAGCAGTGAACATTCCCTGGGAAGAGGTTTGCTTATGAAATATTCTTTCAAATTAAGTATGTCTGAAAATATTTTTTGTTTTTCTTCATATTTATTTTTATGTCATTCACAGCATTATATGTCAGTCACCACAGGCAAAATGCATACTGATGCTCCCAGTGCTATAGGTTCACTAGCATTATTATTTTAAAAATCAAATCATCACTCTTATATCCAAATATCCACAAAGCCTNATGGCACCTAACTTGTTNTCCATTACTTCGTGTTTTCNAGGACCCTATNAAATGAGTAATAATGTATATAATAATTTGAGTTTTTTTCTCACTCAGATTTTTTTGAGATTCATCCATGTTTATGTACACAATATTGTATTCAAAATTTTATTTCTGGATCACATGTGTTTCTAGTTTGATTAANCCACTTTTACAGAATGTTGCTAATTTATAGATAATGGCTATTATAAATAAATATCTATGAATATTTGTATATAGAGATTTGAGTAAATGTTTTCATTTTCTGGGACATATGCCTAAGTGTTCAATTATTGTGCACTACTTCCTGGAAAACTGCTAAGCAGNTTCCAGAATGACACTTGACATTCCTGATAGCAGTGTGTGAATGGTCCATTACTTCACATCTGTTCTGACATATGGTGACGCACATGTGCCAGTTTCTTGTTTGGTCACTCTGCTATGTATCTTCTGATTCCTCAATCTGGTTTTCTTTTGTATTTGTCTAATGATTTCAGTGCCTAGTGTCTTTTTATTATAAACTGTATCTATTCAGGTAATACATAGCTTGTTGNTNATTTTCTTTGTTTTTTATTTGGTCTTTCCAGTTTTTTGTTTATGTTTCTCTTTTTATTCCTTTGAATTTTATAAACATATTTTAAGAATTTCATGCTAAATTACTTAAGTATTTTATATCATTTTGCTCTTTTGCTGTTTTACTGGTGGGTGCTATGGAGATTATAATACCTATATCACTTCTATCTTCTATTACAATCAGGAAAAATGAACACTTTACTGTCACTTCGGTTTCTTTACTTTTCTCAAATTAAAAAAAATGTTTCATTTTGTAAATGTTATGTTTTTCTTTATTTCTAAATTTTGTTATATTTCACTGGGTTTATTTTATTAATTTTTCCTTGATTCGGAAACCTAATGAGACGAAATATGGCCCATTCTCTTTAGCTGTAGTTATGCTCTTTTCATGGCATAGCCCTCCTTCTTGAAGCCCAAGAGTTCCTGGCTTATCACTTCCTTTCTGTCTGGTAAANATATGAAGTTAAATTATCTTAGCTTCCCTTCATTTGATAGTGCCATTCTTTCTCCTATAAGAAATTGAGTATCATATAGANTGCAGCAAGATCACATACCNAAACANAGTTTTCATCACTATTCCACAACCAGCTACCAAGAAGACAAAATATATCGTCTTCAGCAGCCAGTTCACATGCTAGGTAACAATAATTCCTAAAGAATGAAGCTTAACCAATAACTGACAACTGAAAAAATTCCATAATGTACTCCTCACCAATGAAAAAGTCACTCTTGCTCCTACAGTCCTCCTTCACCTTCTCCAACTTCACAAACCCCAATTACTGCAAACTATTTCTTCTCCTTATTGTTCATGTTTTAAATAATGTTTTTATCAATTCCTTGAGAATTTCATATAATTTATTTTAATCATATGTTTTATCATATGAAACTCCTCCCAAATGAATCCCCACCTACCTCTTCACCCAACATTGTACACTCCCTCCTTCCTTTCTCTACCATCAAATCCAATTTGTGTTGCCAAAATACAATTGAATATGGAGTCTGTCCTGTAGTATGGTGACTCACCAGGAGTGAGACTGTTAAAGAAAACCGTCTCTCTTTTTCTCTCCTAGCAGCNATAAAATGCCAATAGTTCTTCACCTGGGGATGGGGCATCATCCTTACTATACCCCTTCACCATTTCAGTGCAGATGTCATGCTCAGGAATTGTTGACAACAAAAACCCAGATTCTATGTGTGTTTTTTATTAGATTTTTATAAGAGTTGTTTTCTTTTATGGTTTTTTTTTTATTGGGGGAGGCTATTTCTTTCTTCTTTAAGAGAGACAAAAAATATGAAGTTGGTAGGTGAGGAACTGGGAGGAGTTTGATTAATGGAAAGAATATGATCAAAATATATCATATGAAAAACCTTAAAACAATAAACAAAAAAACAAATTACTGTTAACAAGATGTCTTTATATTTAAACATGTATCCTTTAGAAATAGGAGTTATGTGTTTCCTGAAAACTTTGCTTGTGATTTACATGGTACAATACTGATTTAGGTTCATCTATGTCTGGATTAATTTATAAATAATTTATGGATTGCTATGGAAAATACATGAGGATTGGAAACTATTAACCTACAGCTACCATCTTAAAAAGGAGGGAGTTACCTCATTAGAGAAAAACTTATTTAGCTGCCAGTTCCAGAAGTTCATTAAAGAGGAGGCAGTCACTTTGTGACAGTGATTAGGATGACAATAGAATATGGAGAAATATGTGCTGGATCAGAATGAGTCAAGAAACAGAGGCAAGGGAAGATTTGAATCACTTAATGTACTTCAAAATCCCTTTCCCAATGACTTAAGGAACTTCCTGAAGTTCCTAGTCCCTAACAATCCTCCCAAGGGCACAGCTCCAGAGACTATCATTTCCTCATATAGGGAGCCACTTTTGNGTGACTCATCTAAGGAACACCAGTTTGGTGTTATGAACATTGTACTGCTGTAGACTGAAATCAGTGTGCATTCTCCATTTGGGATTAAACTGTCCTAGGAGAAGCTTTAGTATCTACATCCAAAGCAAGAATAAATTCCTGTCCCTAAGGAAAATGTGTCATTACTGTCTACAAATCCTTCACTGATCAATTGCCTGAGTACTGTATTCTTTATGCAATTCCTTTGTTGTTCTTCTTTTATTTAAATCAGGCAACATCAATTTTGTGAATAAAAACCAAATATTATTTCACTGAATTGATTATTTAAAAACGTATTTAACTTCAAACTGTACAATTTACTATACTAATATTGTACCATATTAAAATGTAGTTTTGATATATGAGAATATTATACATTCAAATAAAAATCACAGAACTTATCATTGATTTTTCACTAATTTAAAATGGTGAGTTAAACATTGAAGAGTTAAAACACACACCACACACACACACACACACACACACACACACACATATATATATATATATATATATATACATATACATATATATCACAAACATCACAAATATGATTTGGTCTTATTTTTTCTATTAGAAAACAAAACACTATAACTGAGTAATAAAAATTATACCTCACACTATTTGAAAGTTAATGATTAATCTATTAATGCAGGTGTTTTGTGTATGTTACAAAAGCATTTAGTGTTTATGGCAGCAAAGATAAATACTCATGAGCCAAGGCCCTATCAAGTATTCACAAAGTCTTAATATACAGATGTAGTGATATTTGCTGCGTCCATGACCCTGGGNTATAGGACCTGAAGGAGGTGGTGCTTCTTGACGTTGTATGTGACCTCTTATAAGGAAAGGGAGAAGGGTCACATGTCCCTTCTCCCTGCTCCTGCCTGTGAGGTGGATTTGCTCCTGGTCAGATCAGGGGACGACTTCAGCTGTCTACTCCATTCTGTATTTGTGAGTTTATTTCCTCNATTTATATCTTAATAAATTCTGTTACCCATTTAGTAGACTCACGTGGATGTCATCATATACAGATGCAAGTTTCAAGGGAAAAACAATTTTTGCTATTAAAATACTTAAAACTGTAAGATCCAGCTTCATAATTTATCACTAATAAAATTCTAGCNTGTTACAATAAATATAGCAATCATTATCTACAAAATTCAAAGGTTGAAATAGCCACTGATGTCGCAGTTTTAGAAATTAGAGCTTATTGGTAGGTCTTTAGGATACTAGGACTCAGAATTCATGAAAAGATGTAACACTGAAATTTGTTTTAATATGGAATTTGCATCCTTCAGTTCTGGAGGATACAGAAAACAAGTGCTAGGAAATAAGAGATAAGGCAGGAAACCCCCTAACATCTTGTCCTGAACTTTACATTGTTCAGGAATGTGAAGTAAACATTTAAATCTTTAAAAATGATCTAGTCTCACTAGGCAGTGTTGGTATACACCTTTAATCCCAGCACTTAGGAGGCAGAGACAGGAGGAACTCAGTGAGATTAAGGACTACCTGGTTTACAAAGCAATTTCAAAGAGAGCCAGGGCTGTTACACAAAGAAACCCTGTCTCAAAAACCTTAAAAAATATCTAGTTCCTAGTATCCAGATTTTTTCAGAAGTTATTGCTCTGTACACTGTTAAGCATCATATACTTTATTATTGCTGTAAAGAGAAAATAAAATATTCTATATTCTAAAAATATTGTTTTTTATATAAAACAAAGTATGTATACAAAAATTGCTGAATATGAACATATCTGAGATTCAGTTATATCTGTAACACTTTATCCTTTAACCTATTTTCTGCCCACATCACTGTGTGTTTTGTGTACTGCTGTTATCTTCTAGTCTGCAGGGAGATACAGTGATGGGTGGTATACAAGGCATTTTTGTTCACAGGGTTTTTAAACAAGGAACATAGATAAAATTGACTGATAGTGAGGAAATAATAAATATTTTCTAATATTCTTGATTGGCCAGAATTTTATAAAATTTTATGAATGTTTATTGCAGAAATTACTTCTAAGAGAATATATTGATAACAGTGGATTTCACCAATTTGCAAAGACTATAGGCAGAATATATACAGGTAAAATGTTTCTCTACATTTTTACTCTCATTATTGTGCTTTATACCTGAAGATGTTCTGTGAGAATATTCTATTTACCATAACAATTTTGTTTTCCAGGAAGAAAATAAAAACACTTACAATTGTGAATAACATTTTCAGAATTTTGTCACCAGTTGATAATAAAGTTGAAACAAATTTTATTTCTGCTCAAAGGGAATGATGAATTATTTTAAATCAATGTAGTGGGAGGTATTACAGGTATTACAGAGCTTCCCAAATTCTAAACATATCTTATAGCAGAGAACNGTACCAAGAAACCAAACTAAAATCTGCCATTCCTGTCTCATTCTCTCTTACCATGGAGCATACAAAGGAGACTTTAGTGAAGTAGATTGGAACTCTCACTCATATAGTAAATGAGACTGATTATAACCTCATCTAAATTATGGACATATTCTCTACAATACTAGAAATTTACACAGAAATTGCAAATGGTTAGATCCATGCAGCTTTTCTTTGCTCTCCAGATAGCACAGGTAACATCAGTCTAAATAACACCAGACACAGAGCTTGTACCACAGGCTCAAATCAGAAGCAAAAAAAGAAACTGGAATTGTATTAATATTTTAGAAGTGCCTTAAGCCATCCTATGATTAGTTAACAAAGACATTTATTGTGTAATGATGGGGAAAATTACTTTTATTGAATCAGCAGATGATGTTCCTTTTTCTAATTATAGCACTTCAGGTGTTTATATCTACAGATTGTTTTGGTAAGTCAGTTAGGTACTGCAAGTATTTGAATTATGTTAGGTTAAATTAGTTTATCAACAGACAGAAATTTAATGAAGAGGGAATGNATCTTTGCAGCTTCTGTGCTCATCCTTGGAGGTTGAAATGACCTCTTAATGTGATGTTATAAAAATAACAAGTTCAAATCCAAAACTAGAATTGCCTTAAGACAAATCTCATTTTTTGAGAGATCTCCCTTTTGGGAAACGNAGATCAAATGAAGAATAGTGGAAATTACTAGTTCTCTTCTATCATCTAGTCATTTAATCTGATAAGTTCCTTCTCAACACCAGTTGATTTTGTTCAGAGACACATATAGTCTCTAAATGTCTGCAGTTAGAACATTAAAACCATCCCTTCTTTCTGGTTACTTCAAGGACAAGGAAAATCTAATTAGTTACACTAGGAATCAAAGCAAGATAAAACAAGACCTCAGTACATAATGCTTCAATGAGTATTTTCACAAACACAGGAGAATAAGACCCTATCCTCAATCCTGATGTTGCAGATGATTTTATTATTTGGAAGAGAAACCAGGTTGTTCACTAGTCTTCATGGCTGTAAGTGTGGCGTATGNTTCTACATTTNCCTTGCTTTCTCCATTCCTATTTTTTCCTTCTCCAACAAGAAAAAAGAAGTGTTCTAAATTTTATTTTCTAATTTAAAGATTCCCAATAGAGAGTTTTAACAAATACAGATCACATAGTAAATTCTGGGAATTAAATAAAAGTGTGGATAACCCAAATTGAATTTGAGGATTATGGGTTTAAAGTCCTGTTTTTAAATCAATAGAATATTTTCTTCCTATCACCTCTAAACTCCAAATTTGTTTCAGTGACTTTATGAAACAATGAGTCCATGCATTTTATTATATATCTCCTTATGAATATTTTTCATATAGATTCATCATAGTTACATTTGCCTCTGTGTATGTATGTGTAATATATGCATATCTATTAATTATATAGAGCTAATTAAAATATTCATGGCCTAAGATAATCACCAATGTATTTGTTTTCCATGCAAACCTNTACGAACCTTTCCAGAGCTGGAATATTTTTATAAAGTAGACTCTTCTTGAGTAAAGATTAATAATACAGGAAATCTACCAATTAAAGGATGCTAATCAAAGCAGCAGTGTATATGTTGTCAGATATCTTGTGACTTATAGGGGAATATTGGGTATCCAGTAAAAGAAGATGGGATACATGGAAGAAAGTTGCTCATTAGGACTACAAAATTCTCTCACTTGAAAGGCTTATGTGAGATGAATATTCTCATATTTATTAAGGTGCTAGAAGGGATCATTAAAAAAGAAATTCATCCTAAATAGTAAGATCAATTAGAGGTAGTTTGTTGCAGGGCTAAAAATCATTAGAAAAATAGCTAGTCTCCTTCCTTGTTAGTATTTCCTTGAGGACTTATCTTGCTACCTCATCAACACTGTGGTACATTATAGACTTTATGGTGCTGAAAAGACACCCAATTAATAAT
>LZPO01036417.1:6673-19270 GCA_001675575.1 Neotoma lepida | reverse complement strand
TCTGTAGCCCAGACTGGCCTCGAACTCACGAGATCCCTCTGCCTCTGCCTCCCAAGTGCTGAGATTAAAGGAGTGCGCCACCACCGCCCAGCTCACTGCTCTTTTTTGAAGGGGACTTTACTTCAGAAGCTGGGTAGGTCTCCAAGGGGCGGGTTTCCAAGGGGTGGGTCAGAATACTAACACAAATATCTTCACTCAAAAATGCCGTTAGTACGGCTAGCCCTCTGAGCATCCTAAATTAGGATAAAGCTGTAGAGTATTGGTTCTTTGAGATGATAGGAGCTGCAACTCACTGGGACTGCCTAGCATCACAAGGATGAAATTGAGTCACTGCTCCAGAAAAGATCAAAATTCAAAACCTGGCGTGTGATTTTACTCACTGTATCACTTTCATGCCACCATAATTGTATTTTAAAGTATGTCAAATCAGGAGCCATCTGTACACAATCTGCCTGAGCTCATGTATACTTTGTCAGTTACTAAACTAATGTTAAGTCCAGGTCCCCTGACTATTAGCTGGGTGGTTCGTTCGAGGGAGGCATCTCAGGAGAAAGAGCCATCAAGAAAGCCAGGAAGGAGTCTGCTAATGTGTCCAACAGGAGCCGTGCCCTGAATTTCTTGTGGGATTTGCTTTGTCAGTCATGACTGAAGCATTAGTCTTTTTTTTTTTTTTCCTTTCCCAGCAAGTCCATTCTGCCACTCTTGGTTTGATCCTGCATCTGGACTCTTTGACTCTGAATCTGCAGTGCAAAACAGTGAATAATCTTGCTATTGTTTGCATTTTTCCTATTCGGTCGCTCCACTGCCTTTCTTGAAGGCTGACCCTTCCCCTGTGCATCTGTCCACCATGGCTGTTTAAGAGCCAGCAGCCTCCAATGAGCCCAGCAGCAATCCTGTTCCCACAGTGTGTGCCGAGGCTGGTGAGGCACCACTTCTGCTTTCTAATTATGCAGCTGATTGTTTTTCCTCTTCTTTGTGAGAATCAGCTCTCTTCCCATTTTCCAGATCATGTAGCTTGTAAATGTTTTCCATTTATCTTTCATTCATGGCCCTAATTTGTTATCAAAGTGTCAACTGGCGGCATTTTAAAGCTCAATGTTCAGTTTAAAGTATTAGATTCTGCCTCTCTTTACCACTCCAAACATGGCAAATCGGCATTCACTTAAAGTTAGGACACAGTATTTTTAAAAATTAGAAAATATTTATCCTTCCTGGTTTTGTGTTTGTTGTATAGTAATCAGGGAAGGCATTATCCTCCATATTTTTAAAAACAAAGAGATGAGTGGATCACGGAGAACTCAGCCCTAAGGGGTTACATCTTTAACACAACTCCTGCAACTGAGGGTCAGGAAGCAGCACAGAAGAAGCCTCCCATAATATGTTAGGATGCAGAGAAGCAGGAAGTCTGTTGTGAGACTTCAGCTCCTACAAATGGCTCCTGATCCAGCCCTGAAAAATGACACTATCAATACACATGCTAAGGCAGGAGGGGGAAATCTCAAGGCTTCCCACAAAGAACTACAGACAACTAATGATTGTTGAGCCAGGGAGAATTAGCCTCTCCTGGGGACAAGCTTCCCCACAGGCTATCTAATACAAAGTAGTGAGCTCTGAAATAATATACACAAACAACACAAACAGGGGCAGGAAGTACTGTTTTTATCATTGTGTGTGTGTGTATGTATATACATTCATAAATAAATAAATATATCAGTAATAACAAAAAAGAAGCTATCAATTTGAGAGAGGGATGATGGGCATATTGCGGATTGGAAGAAGGATGGGGAAGGAATGATATATTTTAATCACCAAATATATTACATTAAAAAGATAAAGGATCTGAAATTCAGAGAAATTATATGGCAAAAGAAGCTGCTGTTCTTCCAGATTCCCTCCTTTGTTTTGAAATGATATAGTGACTTTAAAGAGAGAGAGACTAGAGGGGCCCTGCCCTGGAGTGTGCTTGATGGACCCAGTGGCACTTCTTTGAAAATAAACTAATATTCCCCCTCCCAGCAGCTATCATTTGTAAATAGCCACTTTGCTAGGGGTGTGACTTTGTGTTCATGTCTGTACTGGCTTGTTTTATGTTAACTTCACACAAGCTAGAGTCATCAGTGAGTAGAGAGTCTCAATTAAAAAAAATGCCTCTATAAGATCGGTCTGTANGCAAGNCTATAGGGAATTTCCTTAATTGGTGATGTAGGAGAGCCCAGTCCATTGTGGGATGGTGGCCATGGTTCTATAAGAAAGCAGGCTGAGCAAACCATGAAGAGCAAGTCAGTAAGCAGCACTCCTCTATGAGCTCTGCATCAGCTCTTTCCTCCAGGTTCCTGCCCTGTTCCAGTTTCTGTCCCAACTTCCTTTAATGATAAACAATGATGTGGAAGTATAAGCCAAAAGAACCCTTTCCTCCACAAGTTTATTTGGTCATAGTATTTAATCCAAGCATTAATAACTCTATGACAATTTCCCTTCCTCCTCTGCGCTGGNATTTTTCTCTGGTGTGAGCTTGTCTGTACATATTCTCTTGTGCATGCTCTTGTCACAAACCCTGTTGAGTTCATATGTGCCTCTACCCTATTCTTAGGAGTAGTTGGAAAACACAAACCTGACTGCATGTTTTTTTAATGGCTTTTGTTTTTGTTTCTTCAGAGAAAGTATGTAAAGTTGGATGGGTAATGAGAAGAGGAAGCACCTGGGAGTTGGGACATGGAAAAGAATATGACAAAATATACTGTATNAAATTCTCACAGAATAAGTACTTTGAATAGTCAAAAAATATTTTTGCAGCTGGTGGGATAGTTCAGTCTGTAGAGTGCTTGTTTTGAAATCAAGAATATCCAACTTTGGAACCCCAGCACCAATGCTAATAATAATATTAATAATAATTAATAATAATAATAATAATAATAATAATAAAGCTAGGCATGGGACAGTGCATCTCTAACTGTAGCACTGGAAAGCAGAGATATGTAGATCCTGGGGACTGGCTGGCCAGACAGTCTAGTCAACAGGGTGAGCTCCAGATGCAGGGAAAGACTGTCTTAAATAAGGTAGAGAAACAACTGAAGAAGATACGCCAATGTCAACCTTTAGCCTCCACATTCAACCACATAAGCTGTGTCTCTGAACACATATGTAGCACAATGCTTCTACTCCCGGTGTTGGTCAGGCAGGCAGGTACAAAAGGATCTCTAAAGCTAAATACTCAGCCAACCGCCAACCTAGCCTACTTGGTGAGTCACAGGCCACTGAGAGGCCCTGTCTCATTAAACAAGATGGGTGGCATCTGAGGACAATGGAGGTTGTCTGCTAGCCTCCATATGTACACACAAATGTGTACACATACAACCTTCACACACACATACACAAGCTGATCTGCACACACACACACAAGCAAACANCAAAACAACAACCCTGATGCCTTGAAATGAATTTATGTGGTTCTTTTAGTTACTTCATAAACACTAACTATTCCAAGCATATGTAGTGACCAAATAGAAAAGAAGTAAATTAAAATTTCATTATCCACACCAGAAAAAGAAATAATATTGAAGGAAGGCAAGCATCTGAACAGTTGGCCTTGGCCTTGGTGATGGTACACAGAAGTCTTCAAGAGAGAAGGGAACAGGCTTGCACAATGGTAACTGGTCCCATAGTTCTAAGGCTTAGCAGGAGGTTGGGCAAGAGTACGTTGATGGTGCTCTGTGAAGGATGTGCTGTAGTCTATTGAATGAACACATTTATTCATTAGTCCATGGAGGTATCACTGGGCTCTTCTGAATGATTTCCTTAAGCTATTCCATTACAGTTGCGTTATTCCAGCAGGCCTCAAAGGTACTTTTGTGATCTAAAGGGAAGTGACATAAAGCAGTTATCACAATGCCTCCCCTGCAGGCTCAGTAAGAATTAACAAGAAAAAAGTAAATCAGGCGAAGTGGGACCACTGATCACAGTAGACACAGAGATGGGGAGAGCAGCTCTCAGCCCTGGAGTACTAGAGAAAGTGGCTTGTGGAGCTCTAGGCAAAAGACAGGAGAGTTCAACTACTTACACCCTTCCTGGATCTCAGTTTCCACCTGTCAAAAAAAAATGGGAATCACTCAGATTAAAGGAATCTTAGGATTTTTAGCATCCAGACTAGTACTTGGTGCACAGTACATATTGGGGCCTCCATGGAATGGGATATGTGCTGACTATTCTTTACTTGTTAACATGGAACAGTAATGATTCTGTGAAGGCTACCCTAAACTCCTAGGAAAAATGAAATATTAGANGACTTTACCATTGTCAGCAAACAGATAAGAAGACAAGCAGACTTTTCAAACGACAGAACAGTAAACCCAGAAGGACTACGAGGCTCTGTCCTGAAGCCATAGCAACAGTTGGAAAGTCCATGGAACAGTCCTTGAAAAGGCAGGGTTTCTCTCCACAGTCAAGTTCATGTTTGAGAAGACCACATCCTTGGACAGCAAATGTTCTTTGGAATCTGAGGGTGATGCCAGGCTAATTGTGAAGGCCCAACATTGGCAAATGATGCCTCGGGTTACACACCTTTAGCTCTGTCCACCCGCCACCCCCATCCAAGATTCTCTCTGCCCTTTGATCATGCAAATAAGATTGTATCTTTGTATCTGCCTGCCTTTATTCTCCCTAGGATTCTGAACTGCTCTTGAAGAAAAAAAAATTTCCCTTAAGCCAAGGATGGTTATTAGCACAAACTAGTCCCTTTGTAAACAGTTATGGAATCAGTGAACTAGTGAATGGCTATAATAGGACAGCTTTTCTTTGACCTTAGTCTCACCCAAGCTCTCTCAGGGAGAGAAAATATCCTGAACACCATCCTGAACTAAGCCTAATGAAAAGAATCTTTGCCTCTACAAGATAACAGCCAACTCACAACGGAATCTCACAAATAAGATGACTTTTGCTTTTAAAGATAAAGGTATGCTGTGACAGTGAATGTTGTGGCTGGTTTTCCTGTTTTTCTTGATTTGTAGAATAGGGTAAAGTTCAGGTGTTAAGTAGTTTAGTGTCATAGAGGAGAACAAACAGGTTAAGGTGCNGTATTTTAAAAATGGCAGGAAGGAGTCACTTCATACAACAGGGCCCACGTGGGAGGCTTAATGAGGGGAGGGAGTAGAAGGAGCAGAGAAGGGGGATGAGAGTGAAGAAAGAGAAAGACACGAGGTGGACAAGGCCCGCCATTTATAAGGAAACATAGTGAATGTGCACAGTGGGTGCTCTTAGCGGCTGCAGCTGAGGATATATCCTGTTAGGACCCTAAGGGCAGGCCAGTACNAATATCTAAATGCTAACATAAGGTATTACTCAAATGTTTAAGTCCAAAGCCTATTCTCTGTGTTATGTCTAGAGAGTCCAAACTTACGGCATGCCTGCCTTTCTATGCCCCAGGTATAGAGACTAATCAGAATCATGTCAGATAAGACTCAGGATCACATTGAACACCACCTGTTCTTTGAATATGGTATAATGGTTCGATATCCAGTCCTTGTTATGGAACTCTGATCACGAGTTGAAACCAGGCCCAAGCTTCATTGCAGGAGCCATGGTGGAATTCCAATAACACTAGGATGAATACAGTGCTACTTCCATGAAGTAGAGAAGACATTGTGAGTCAGAAGTCAGTACCTTGGAATCACACTGGCTTAAATCAGAAAGGCCTAGAGTTGACCTTCAGACATCTATCTTTTTGCCCAATGCCATCTCCATGGGTCCTCGGCTCTAACTATCCCCAAGACAGCATAGATCTTAAGCAGGATGAGAGGGCACCTGCTCTGGAGACTGTCTTGACTCTTCATCTTGACTCCAGCATCCACTGCTTGTGTGACCTTGCACAAATGACTCCATATCTATGAGGCTCAGTTTCCTCTCCCATGTAATGAGATAACTAATACCTACCACACTGGGTTTCTATGAGAATTAAATTAATCTGTGAATTAATTAACTTATCCTCCACCTTGTTCCAAAAATGATTCAAGGTGGTTTACAAGGACATGATAGTATAATTTAAGAATAAGAGAGAAAAGAAAGAACAAGGCAGGCAGAAAGGGGAGTCAGGCCAGGGCAGTGGCTAAGAATAGGTGTCCCCTTTTTCCAAAGCTGTCCTGTTGCCAAACCCAAAAAAGAAACTTTAGCTTTTATGTGGCTTGCCATATTCATGAGNTTATAGCAAACCTATGACTTAAAGGGAAGCCGATATGTAAGATATAGGGTAGGTTTCAAGTTTCTCCATCTCAGATATAAGATACACTTCTGTTAGTCCCAGGTTCCAGGTACCATACTAGGTTATGTTGATCTGTGTAGTACAGGCAAGCAGAAACTCTCCATCGTGGAGGTGGTCATTTTTGCAAGGAGAATACATCAATAGAATGGACTATATTAAGGAATNCATCTTTACCTAAAGTGAAATAAAATATAACACATAACTAATCTATAATACCCTTGTCATTATCTTTTCTGTGTACTGGGGATATGCAGTACAGAAAGCAGTCAAAAATCCCTACCAATACTGGTTTTCAAGAGGAATGGTTAAGATTATTGAGTGAGATACATATTACATATTGACAAGAGAAGGGTGATGAATAGCGGTCTAGAAAAGACGGACTAGGGAGNCCTCTCTGAGAGAGTGACCCTCGAGTTCAGACTTGAAGGGTGACAAGGGGGGTGGGATGAGGGGCTTTAAGAGGAAGAATAAGGGCAAAGTCAAAGGCTAATATGAGCTTTGCAGTGCCCTGCCCCCTCCCCAGTATTATGAGGATCTTTTCCCACTAGAATACCAGAAATTCAACTTAGACCAGGCTGGAGTAATGTATAAGACTTAGGTGGTTCAAAAACCCAGAAATGAAATTAGGGAAGACANTGAACTTGGAAACTGTAGTCAGTCACATTCTCACAGTTCTGCAGGGTGAAGGAGAGTAAGATGGAGACTCCCCCTTGCCTGCTCTTGTGCTAAAAAATGCCTAAGCACAAGGTCAGTTTGGACACTGAATGAGACACTATGTGATCAGATCATCCTGAGTCATGTACCTACCTCAGTGATCTCCTGAGCAAACTCTTTCATTGTCAAGAGATAGAGAAAAAGGAGCTGATACTACTAAAACCATAGCTATNGGAAGTTCTGGGTGAAGTAAATGGCCTTCCCTAAGATGACCAGTTCATAGACATCAAAAGCAGAAACTATTTCTTTCTATGACACCGGAAACCACTAATGTATTGTTAATTTGGCATATGGATACAGCCTTGGGTAATTCTATTATTTTTCTGATTCCCAAAAGATGTTTTGTGATTTCCCTTGCCTATACAAAGGGCATCTCTTTGCTGCTGCCATGCACATCTAAAGATCTTTTATCTAAAATGCTTTAGGCTTAGGATGCTGAGTGGTTTGCTGGGATTCCCCCCTCCTTGTTGACATTAGAATTTTTTATGGGATTTCAAAAAAATGGAAGGATAGACCACAAGCACACATACATATCATACAGAAATGCATTCATTAAACTTATTCATGATCAGTCTTTAAGATTGCAGTGACTATAATTGAAAAAACTTACAAGATAAATGCACAAACTATAGTGAAGGGAGGTATGNGAGATATTCTTCATGAAATAGCTGTTGACCTGTGAGTTTATGATAAATGTTCAGGGGTATTACTACAATGTGCTTATTTTAATCAATGCATGGCTGTGCCCTTAAGCATGGCTGCATGAGTGTGCACACAAACTATAGCCTAAGCTAAAAGAAGATGCTAGTGAGATTCTGGGAAGGAAAGAGAATGGCACATGAGGTCTCTCAGAACATTTTCAATTTCCTGTTTGACTTTGAGATGCTCCCATATTATAGCTTCTCTCCCTGGTTGAGGGGAGTCCACTGCCTCTTTCGTGGATTTTTACATTCAGAGGTAGTCTAATGGCTTCAGGTATTGTACATCCCCTGCCCAAACGTTTGTAAACAGTGGCTTTGTCTCCTCAGCAGAAATCATTCTCCTATTTCACAACTGGAAAAACCAGCCACATCTCACTAAAACAGTAACTCATATGCAAAGCCAGAAATGATGGCATTTATTTTGCTCAGCTTAAGCATCTTGGTAGTATACTCAATCCCCAGTCTAGAATGCTGAGCCTCCAACTCTGTCTCCATTCCTCATTATTTAAAGATTTCCTCCTTAGTCACTATAACCTAAGCCCTATGTCTTATAGGTGACCTTGCCAGTTCTACCAACCAGAAACAACCTGCTTCCTCTGGACTCCCAATTGCTCTTGATTTAATTTTGCCACGGCAGTAACTTCTACTTTGGATGACTTTTTGTTTGACACATATCTCATGCTCTTTAACAAATTAGACATATGCCTTCTCATTAATTAGAAAGCTAGACTCATTCCTTCAATATTTTCCTTCCCAACAAGAAACCAACAGGATTCCTTGCAATTATGAGGCATTCAGAAACTAGCACTTGACTGAAAGGATGATAGATGGAAAAGATAGTGGATAGTTGAGTGACATCATTTTAGTGCCATCCTTATTAATTCAGTTAACATTTACAGAGGACCTCCTGTATGCAAATAATTTTGAAGGGCTATAATTATTTTAGTGTCATATCCTGCATAACTTGGTCCTAGAAACCTGACAGGGACAGTAAGGGAATGAGGAAAGGACAGAGACATAAACATGTATAGAAAAGCTGGGATCAGGTGAGCTATGCTTTCTCTGATAGAGGATACCTACTATAAAGCAACCCTGCATGTCAGTGCAGTTACTATGTATAGCACAGGATAGGGTGGGAGGAATTAGACTCATAGGAGGTCTCTGTATGTGAGCAATCTCAGGCTGTAAACATCCAAGAGGAGGAACCTGCAGTTGCTGTGCTCAGTCATTCATAAATAATCATATTTGTATGCACTGTCAACAGTCACTCTTACTAGCAGAAGGCTTTGTCAGTTCCAAGCCCAACCCACATGGACAAGGCTTTGCCAACCCCAAGGGTTTGAGGTATTGGGTCTCTTGCATGTCCATGTCAAAATTCACTCAGGACTTCATCCACATTATACACATTCACTCACGGCATCATCAGCTCCACATTTCAGACCAGAAACATGTTTGTTGATCATATACATCTATGAAAACAGCTCCTATTGATTTATTTATATAAAGTACATGGGGATGGGTTTCTAATAAATCTTTAATAACCCTCCCATGGTGGTTTCTATAGCACTGAAGTTAATTCTTCATTCTTAATAATCTTCACAATAAATTCAGTTTTGTGTGTGTGCATGTATACAATGTGTATGCATGTACAAATGTGTATACATGCATACATATATGTGTGTGGGGGTGGGTACATATCTGCCATTACACACATTGAAATTAAAGAACAACCTCAATGTAAGTTCTCACCTTGTTTGAGACAGGGTCTCCTCATGGTGCAGTACTCTATCGGACAAACTGGGTGGCTGATGAACTTCTGGATATCCTTCTATCTCTGGCTCTCATCTTGACATAGGAGCTCTGGGATTACAGATACACTATAATGCCCAGAGTTACAAAGTTTCTGGTNTGTCAATCATTTTACCTACTGAACCATCTTTCCAAACCCTGTCTTCATCTTAATAGTGCTATAGTAAACTCAGTTTAAGTGCAGTCTGTACCCATATAAAGATATGAGACCCAAGCTTTGCTGGCTCTAATACAATCAAAGAGGAGTTTTAAAAGATATGTAGACTCTAGTTACCTAAGTTTCTCCTTTCACCTCAGGCCTGTGTGATTGGCATTGGGTTGGAAGTGCTGGCTGATTTGGATTTTCCATTTTCACCTGTGGCCTTTGTTGTTGTTGTTGTTGTTGTTGTTGTTCTATCTATACTCTGCTAATTACTAACTTGTCCAAGAATTCATGCTCAGGAGACATTACTTTGAAATATTTTTCATTCCTAAACAATCCTTGAGAGAGAGAGAGGGAAGCTTTTGTGTGTTTAATAGGTAAGAAAATTGACTTTTTCAAAGTCCTAAGTCAATTGAAAAAATAAATGAGTGAATGAATAAATAAGCAACATGTAGAAGCACAAATATAAAGGCTGTATACACTTTATTGAAATACATGTCTAATCCTCCACAGCAGAAATGCAGACTAGGAAAATCCAAACCCTCTTGGACCTTTGGGAATGTTGATTCANCCACACTACCTGGAATAATCACAATATGAGAAATATAGAAAACAAGCCCCTCCTAGAGGAGCAGCNGTCAGCATCATTTAATACAGTTGGAAAACATGTGTCAGTCAGTGCATCATGGAACTATGGGGAGTAAACTTCCACCTCTAAGCNTCTCTCCAGAGAGGAAACAGAAAATCAAAACATATATCTAACATGTAGACTTTGGGCTGGGGTTGTTAGATAGCTACAGTTTTATTCATATAAAATAAGAAAATTCTAGAGACCTACATATAGCAATGTGCCTAGAGTTGACATTTTGCAATATATTTGAAACTTTGAGAAGATAAAATTCATGTGTTTTTACTAGAGTTACAAAAGTATGTTCAGAGGGCTGAAAAGATGACTCAGCAGGTGAGAGCATATACTGCATTTGCAGATGACCCAGTTTCTAGAACCCATGTTGGGCAGCTCACAACCACCTGTAATTCCAGCTCCAGTGAATCTGATCTCTTTGGTCTCTGTGAGCAACTACCCTCATGTGCAAATACCCACACACAAATACAATAAAAATAAATATATTAAAATGTGTTCTATACTGTTAGTAGTCAGGGAAATACCAATGAAGACCATGCAGAGGTATTAATTGATGCGTAAAATATTAGCAACAATTCAGAAATCTGGAATACCAAGAATCAGAGTAGGTATGGTGCAGCATGAGTCATATGTAGGCTGCTGTGGGAGAGTACACTGGTATAACCATTTTCAACACAATTTGACAACATTTCATAAAGAAATTTTGCATTCTATAAAATACAGCAACTCTGACTCTAAGCTTATATATTTGCCAGTAAGCACCCAAACACATGCACCCCAAAGAAGGTGTAAGCAATGTTGTTAATAACAATAGCAAGGTAAAACAACCTACCTGTCTATCAACAAGAGAATCATTTTATAAATTGCATTTTCTTCACACAATGAGAAATTATCCAGCAGACAAAACAAGACATTTTCAGCTACTTCAATAAAATAAGTACCTCAAGAACACGTTGAATATTTCTTACTGCNTTANATTTTTATATGGCACAGACAAGCAAACAACAGATTTTTACACATATGATAGCATATATTTTCTTTTTTAATTAAATATAGTTGTATAATTTCCCCCTTCTTTTTTCCTTCCTCCAATCCCTTACATCTTCCCCATTACTCCCCCTCAAATACATGGCTTTCTTTTTCTTTAATAGGTATTGATACACACAGACACACACACACACACACACACACACACACACACACACACATATATATATATATATATATATATATATATACATCCTGTTCAATATACTTAGTGTTGCATGTATGTATATAATTTCAAAGATGACTACTTGGTACTGAGTAAATAATTAGTGTGCTCATCCCTGGGGAAGACCATTTATTTACCCTGCTCTCAACTTTCCTTAGATACCTGTAGTTCTTTCTCTATGGGTGGGGCTGATGAGAATTTCCCCCTTCCATATGATCATATCTTTTGGTGTTATACTTGCTCAGGTCTTGNTCGTGATTAGGCTGCCACACTGCTGAGGTGTACTGGTGAGACTCCTCTCTCATTTCTAGAAGACACAATCTCACAGTACGTTTCATGGTTGGTCCTCTGGCTCTTAGAATGTTTTTGCCCCATGTTATGGGTTGGACCTGGGTACTCTACCATGATTACTTGTTATCTGCATTTTTTGAGAAGTTATGGGCCCCTGTCTGCTGCACTCAGAAATTTCTTTGATAATCTGTCTGTTGGAGAAAGTGGAGTATTGAAATCACCTACTATTAAAGGGTTGATGTTAATCTATGTCTTTAATTCCATTAGTAAGATTTTGTGAAATTGGGTACACCAGAGACTAGTGCATGTATGTTTAGGATTGTAATGTCTTTTTTTTTTGCCCCTTTTATTGAAAAAAGATTTTTTTCTCACATAATATATCTTGATTATTATTTCCCCTCCCTCTGCTCCTTCTAGTTTCTCCCCACCTACCCTCCCATCCAGATACACCTCCTTTCTTAGCAAATAAACATGCTCCTAAAGGAAAATAATAAAATGAAATAAAATAAAATATAATAAAACAAAACGTAACACAGCGGAATAGGACAATACAAACATATAGAAAGAAAAGAGCCCAAGAAAAGGCACAAAACACAAGTATAGACACAGAAACCCAGCCATTTGCGTATTCAGAATTACCTAGAAAATGAGGGGGAAATCTTTCCCTGTAAGAGTGGTGCTATAAAGGTCAGTGACTTAAATTGAGTNGAACATACACACACATCAATGTTTCTATTTCTTAAAGATGGCATGTATTCATTAGCATCTATTACTTTAAGACATACATTTATTTTATCTATGCACTAGTATTTCCATGTGTGAAAAAACTATATA
>LZPO01036416.1:0-19296 GCA_001675575.1 Neotoma lepida | reverse complement strand
CTACCTCTTCCCTTCCATCGGCCCCATTCTGGCACCTCAGACTAGCAGCAGATCCATATAGATCCAAGCATGGAATGGAAGGCAGGACACACCCCCTCAGGAGGAAGTACTGCCTGTGTCGAGCCTTGACAGTCATTCAGGAGTTAGCTAGCTCAAGAGGGCCTGCTGTTTCTGTCTCTCTCTCTCAAATACCTCTTTGCCATATGTAACCCTCTCTTAATTTTGAAAGCCAAAGATGCCAGTGTTAGTTCCGCAAGAACGTATGCATTCAATATGGAAGTCTTTGAAACAGCTGATCCAGGAAGAGGGAAATGAGTCTTCCTCTCCAGTGCTGGCTTATGTATGGGGCAGATTGGAAAGGTTGGGATGGGACCTCGTACTGCTGGGGATGGTGTGGTTCAGAGGGCATCACTGTGCCCACTTCTGCTCTAACTTGATTTCCTTGATGATTGTCCTCACAGAGTGACTACCCAACTCAGAGTGGAATATTAAATTTCTGTCAGTTCCCAAATGTGCTGTGGGATTGTTGCCGGGTTTTGTCATATTGCATGACTGCAGAAAAACCTCTAGAATCAGAAAAGGCCTTGTATGCCAGCACTCCAGGCAAGGAGATGACACATAGACACCTAGGCCAGAGTTCCACTGGCTGAATCAAACACATTGACCAGTTGATGGACGTTGGGTTGTTTCTGGTTCATTCATACTGCTGATGTGAGTATTTATATGCAAGTTATTGTGTGAATATCTGTTTTCATTTCTCTTGGATACACATGTAGGAATTGCGGAGTCATATGGCAATTCTATGATGAGTCATTTGAAGAACTAGCAGAATGTTTTACACAATGTCTGCACCCTTTTACATTCCTGCCAATGATGTATGGCAATTCCAATTTCTACATTATGCATATTTGTCTCTTGGTTGTCTCAGCCATCCCGACAGGTGTGCTGTGTGTCACAGTGGCTTTGATGCATGTTTCTCTAATTAACTAAGGGTGCTGAATACCTATTGTACCCGTTGACATTTGCTTATCTTCTTTGGAGAAATGCTTCCTTGAATTGTGTGTTTGCTTTTCAACTGGACTCTTATTTATGCAGAATTGTTAAGGGTTTTGGGTATGATGTAAGTATAAGGCCTTTGTCAGCTAAATGTTGTGCAATGTTTCTTCCCACTGTATGGGCTATCTTTTCACTTCCTTGATGATATCTTTTGCATTGCTTACACTTTGGGTGTCAAATATGAGAAAACATTGGTACATCCAAGTTCACTGGGTTTACTCATGGACTTTCCTTTTAGAGTTTAGAGTTTAGCTCTCACATTTGGAACTTTATCTAATTAGTTAATTTTCATATAAATTATTATTTAATGCTGAATTGTCTGCATCGTCCAACTGTTTTATCTCTAACTTATTTCTAGTGTTTTAGTTCCCTGAAATTAGATGAAAAGTTTTAAGGAAAACCCTTCACACATCTATCTTGTATTTGATCATTTGAGGGCGGAGGACCCTCTTTAATGACATAGCTATTAATTTTAATTTTTAAGCTCAGTGCTATTGTGAGATGAAGAATCCACATTTTCTCTTCTACAGTAGCAAGTGCAGCATGCTTCTGAACGCTCTTGCTCTGTTAACCTGAACAGTTGGTCTCTGTTCTAGAACAATCTCTTCATTTTCTGAGAACATTTGTTTGGAACCTTTCTTTGAAAGCATCTCTCTTCCCATCAGTTTCTTATCTAACAATGAACAAAGCCACTGAGCAGAGGGCAGAAGCGGAGGACATGCAGGTGACTTGGAAACCCTAGTACTATCTTTTCTGTAACGGCTGGAAATTAATATCCATTCTGAAGTTGAGTTTCTGTAACTTCCCAGCCTATTCTCCTTCAATGGTTTGACAAGCAGACTTTTAAGAAAGTCACCTATTAGCTTTTTCTTATTCTTTGCTATGCTTAGTTCAGCATTTGGTGTGCCACTCTGTATACACAGCACGTCTTACGTTTATGGATATCAGGATCTGTTAGTGTGCTGTGTATCTCAGAAGAGTTCCTTCCTGGCTGAACCACGGCATAATGACTGAAAAGACAAGATGGAAGTCTTCCGTTGAAGTCACATGCGCTGGTTCCTGTTGGTGCATTNTGTTCTTTGGATTAACCTAGCTTTTCAGGTGTTTCAAATTTATCTCAGCCTAAACAATGCAGTTGTATCATTTGTTACATATGTCATCATTGTGCTATAAAGGGCAATAGACATTAGTAACCATAAATTTATATAGTTTACTTAGCAGTGTTAAAAAGGATAATATTTTCAATGTAATTTTTATTTTTGCAAGGTCAATAATAGTTTTTGCAAAGCAGTTCAGTAATTTGGTCTTGGCAAAGCTGCTCTCAGCTCTTCAGAGAGACTTCAGCAAAAAGAAAAGACAGTTTACACCTTGGATGTGATAGAAGCAGCTTTCACTGCAGGTCTTACATTCTGGGGCTGGTTGTGAACTGCTTCAAGTGCTTGTTGGNGACCTTCCCAGGGACTCCATCAGCTGCACCAGAGACAGGAAGTTTGCTGTATTTTGGAATGCAAGCAAAAATATCAGCACATTGTTTCTGCAAATGACTTTACCAGCACTTTTCTTTCTGTGAAGGATGGAGAGGGTGGACTGTGTGTGTGTGTGTGTGTGTGTGTGTGTGTGTGTGTGTGTGTGTGTGTGTGTGTAGGGCAGGGCGGGGGGAGATTGCTGAGTGGGTTGGCTTATGTCCGAAGAAGGGGCCCTTTTATACCGGGCACTGAGGACCGAAGCAAAGCAAGGCAATAAAACCAGAGCAGGCTGGCTTTTGTTTCTGGACACAAGGGAAGGCTTCTGTGTGTTTGAAAGCTGTTGTGTCTGGGTGAGCAGACATTCAGCAGAGAGTACAGCCAGGGAGGAAGCTCTAGTGTGAGCTGGAGGACATGAGCAGCTTTGCTGGGCTGCTGCTTTCATCTTTGCCAAGCGCTGTCTTCTCCGCTGTGGGCTGCGAGGACTGGCTCATATTTATTGAATACCATCCATCAAGCAAGGTGCTTCTTAAGAAGTCCTTGTGACTATCTTCCTTCTACAGAGGAAAGGGCCAGAGATGGTTGTTGGATTTAACTGACAATCCACACACAACCCAGATTCTTCAGTGAAGAGCAGAAAAGCAAATCTAAGCCAAACTAGATGCCGTTTTCCACATCTTTACATGCAAGTACTTCTCTTGTACCTCTCTTGAGAACTTCTCAGAGGTCTGCATTTAGTTACTGTAACACAATACCTGCACGAGGTAACCTAATGGAGTAAGGGCGTCACAGAGCACAGTGTGACAGAGTATAAACACCCTATTTAGTTCATGGGAGATGAGCCATCATGGAAGGGAATGTATGTTGGCTGGAATGGACCAATCTGTGGTGCCAAACAGGAAAAAGGACAGAGCCAGAAATAGGACGATGCTATGGCCCTTAAGGCTTATTGCTAATGGCCAGCAGCTACTTGCTAGGCTCTGTGTTCTGATGTTCCATTCCACAAGTTTGCTAAACAGTGCCTCCAGCTAGGCACCAAGTACTCAGAGACCTGGGGACAATTCACATTGAAGCCATCATAGGGTCTTTTTTTCTTTGAAAGAAAACAAATGAACTGTGTAGTTCTGCTGTCTCCTAAATTATAAAGCTATACACTGCTGGTTTTCTGGTGAAGTTCTAAATTTATTGTTTTATTAATTTTTATTTTTTAATTAATTTTATTAAATCTTATTAAGAAAGCACTAATGGTAAGAGATTTTATATATATTAAAGAAAAAAAGTTGCTAAATGTACCTTAACAGCATGCCTCTCACCTAAAATTCTACTTTATGGTTGTTAAATAGTCTCTTTGAGTTATGTCAGACAAACTTTGACTCATGGACCTGTGTAAATAAGAATCTGCATTAAAATAAAGCATATCTAAGTATCACTTTCCTGCTCAGCTGTAGATGTGCATGTTTTCCCACATAGGGTTCTTCCTGCCATCAAGAACACTGTTAATAAAACATTTCTTAAGGATGCTGATGTTGCCGCCAGGACTTTCTTCCCAGTTACTGATAGTGGGCATCATATACAGTGAAGACACATCACAGCAGCCATCTGGCCAGCAGTGATTGTAACATGTATCCCAATTTGAGAGATTCACTCCAGAATCAAAACTTCATAATGTAATAGTATGAGAAGAAAAGAAATCCAAGGCCCAGATTTCTTAACTTCATCTTTAATAGGGCTCGCCAGTATGCTTCCGGAATGTGCTTGTGCTCATTATTAATAATGATAACGGAATACAGTGTGACCATTACAATGTTAAGCAGAGCTTCTTGGGTAATTCTCTTGAGAATTTGAACTAGGAAACATCAACAGCTGTGGGATGAGAAGCCATGACACTATGATGGAGAGAGGTGCCCAAAGCTCTTAGAGCCGGGCAGAAGCCATGTAAGAAGTAAGGTACTTAACTTCTCAGTACTTCAAAAAGTAAGCATGGTAGTTTCCACCTCAGGGATTCTTAAATTTCATAGTTGATAGTTGATAACTATAGAGCCTTTAAGCTGCTGCTTAATATGCTGTTAAGTGCTCAATCAGTTAGTAAGTAAATAATGACCGGTAGCATCCGGAAGTAGAGAACAAAATATAGGCAGAGGAGATCGGCCAGCAGAGAGGAGAACTGGACAGAAGCTATGGAAAAGGCCCTCTGCCCCAGGGACCACACTCAGACTAGGGATGTTCTACACCAAAGCCTCTTGGCCAACAGGAGGAGCCTAACTCTGGGACTCCGTGGGCCACATCCAGCATGCCTTGGTCCTGGTAGGGAGTCTTTTTAGGGAGCAGTCTCAGGCAGCAATCTTCCTGGAGGAGGAGACTGCAGTTGCTAGTGTTTGTACACACTGCCAACATTCTCACAGTGACCAGAGGAAGGCTTTGCCACTTCCAAGCCCTTCCCTCTCGCTTTGCTGTTCCTGTGGGTCTGAGGCATTAGTTCCCTGACATGGCTGTGCCCATGTCAACAGTACACATTCTCTCAGGCCTTAACCCATTTTTTACATGTTCATTAAGGGCTTCCTATGCTCCCCTCTTTTTTACACATTCATTAAAGACTTCCGCTGCTCTCCTGATTTTTGCACATTCATTAAGGGCTTTCTCTGCTCCCCACAGGGTAATGTCCTACACTAGAGTCCCCTTCCCTACTGGAGGAGTCCAACCATGAAATCCCACAGGGGACTGAAGACTAGAAAGTGGAAGGCAGAACTTATACTTTATCTAGAACTTTCCCCATATACACTGTCTATGTGTATGATATTGGAGCCTGATGGTTGGTAGAGACCACAGGAAGGTAGTTGGGAATGGTGGTTGCTAAGGATCCACCATCCAGCATTGCCCTCTTTTAGCTATGTCAGCCACCAACCTCTACTCTTTTTACTCAGAATAACCCCTTNTAAAACATAGGTTTGTCTCTTGGCTACTCTCTTTCCTTTGCAACTAAAGCATTTACCTGCTTCTTCAATATCTTTTGGTTAAGAAAGGACTCAGGGCAATCTGCAGGTTGTAAACCTACTGACCTCCCAGTTGGAGAGGTTTTATAGGACTAAAGAAACTTCCAGAAGCAATTACCTTATTAGAAGTCAGTTGATCCCAGTAATAATGAGAAGTTTCTCCCTATACAGCTGCCTGCTTGAGGCTCTTATCTGAGAGCCAATTGCATGTTTACCTGATGTCAGCCTTGCCTAAAACCCTGTTCTGATACTCATGCAATTTTTAGTTTTTGTGGGTGGTTTTTTTGTGTTGTTTTTTGTTTTTGTTTTGTTTTTTTACCCCTTTGTATTTCTCTGGGAAAGAATTTTCTTCTCTAATTCTTCTTGTTAAATAACAGAAGTGGTAATGATAAGGCAAAAAAATGGGCTGTAGAATTTCAAGGACCTGGCAAGTTTTCACATTCTCAGTTTGGTGGCTGTCATGTAGATGGGGAGCTAGAGTGAGGATCTTTTGCCATCATGCTTAATGGTATTTACTTGTAGACGTGGGATAGAAACAGAAGTTAAGGCCCAACTGCTTCTCTTTCCACCCTCACTGTCCAGCCAAGCAAGCCTTGCAGCTTTGGCTAGAGGAAATGGCATCTCCAGATTTATCACCTTGAGAGACTGAACCTTTATTCCATGGACTAGTCCCTTTAAATGTGGATTGGCCATCAATTATATCTTGAAAGACAGTAGAAATTTTACTTTGCAGATAAACTCAGAGTCAGCAGTAAGATACTTGTCCAAAGACAAATGTAAAAGATAAATTCCTTCCTAAACTTGTGGATAGCAGAAGCTCCTGGGTTTCAGTGCTGGGATTTATAAGGATGAAGGTTTGACACCTTCTCTCCTGGACACTCCTCCATCGCAGCATTTGGAAGGACCAGAGAACTGTCATTGCCTCTGACCCAATATTCTCCACAGCCCCAGGGGTTAGAAGCTAGCAGAGAGGAAGGGTCAGTGTGATAGTGGTTCAGCTTCCTCCCAAAGCAGAGGGGCCTTGCAGAGGAAGCTTTCTGTCATCTCAGGAGCCAGGCAGACTGGCAAGGTCAGTGAGAGTGAGACCTGTGGAAGGAAGCTTGTGGACCAAAGCTGTAGTTGATAGGGATTCCAAAGACCACTGAATGCTTAAGAGCATAGCCTCAGAGTCTCAGGCCAGAGCAAATTGTCTGCCGGAGAGAACCTTCAGCTTTCATTGGGTTGTGTATGCCTCTTTCATTACCTACCTACCTACCCACCCACCCATGATCCATCTGTATATCCATCTGTATGTCTATCTTATGAGTAGAAATGGCAGCTGAAATTGCTAGATTTGGGTTATTTATTTTCAACTATTGGATGGATATTACTTGGTTCAATTTAATTTTTTTTCCTTTTTGTCTTTTGGGGAGTTAGTCTATTTTATTTTTTATTTATTTTTATTTTATGTATCTAGATGTCTTATCTGCATATATGTCTATGTACCACATGTGTGTCCTAATGCCCGTGGAAGACAGAAGAGGGATCTCTCAGGACTGGAGTTACAGATGGTTGTGAGCCATCATGGTATGTGTGCAGAGAATTGATGCCAGATCCTCTGGAAGAACAGCCAGTGCTCTTAACCATCAACCCATCTCTGTAGCTTCGTCAGTTAAGGAGATTAGTTTAACTTTTCTAAGTGAAACCAGAGGCCATCAACATTGCTTCAGGGTAAACTTGGGTTGCTTCATTGAGGAGTGTGAACAGTATAGAGACCATGATTCAGAATCATTCTTCCGACTGTCCACTGCTGACTTTGCCATTGAAAGTCTTGGAAGGAGTAAAAATGACAGAAGTATTACTCTCTAATGTAGCACTCTTCCGTTTTCTTGTGTTTAATACCCATTTCATGTGCTGCCTGTGGGTAAATCTGTCCTCACATTCAGAGGTGGACTCAGCCTTCTCCAGGATGGTCAGCCTGGCAGTGTTTAGTGTAATATCTTCTTTGACGTTTTTGGTCCCTTGTGATCTCCCCCACTTCTAGCCCTAAGAAAGCTGGTTGCTAATAACTTCCCTGCTTAGGAAGTTGCAGACCCCAGAGCATGTGGGATAACCCCGCCACTGCTTGCAGGTCCCCAGGTTGCCTTGTTCCCTTTCCACTTGATTGTAGAACTAATTTCAGTTCCAATTTTATCCCTGGGCTTGGGGAACCTTTGCAGCTGGGGGAACGCCTTGAGAGGCCCCCATGCTGCCCCTGTCGTATGGCAGAAGGGCAGCAGAAGGCAGGAAGCATCTGCTCAGGCATGGTCACTGCTAGGTAACTGTAGAAAAGTAGCTAACACAAGTGACCTGGCTCTGTTGGGTGTGATTCTCATTCTAGTACACCAATTGGTTACTTGTCCCACTATCATTTCTGTCATTTTAATGATTACATATCACTATACTATGCTTAAAATCCATGTATGAAATGAAGAACTACATGCTATGTTACCGTCACTCAATCTCCATATTCAAAGGTTGCTCTGTGCACATACTGGGCTGGGAACTGGCCATGTGATGGTTTTGTTTATTCCACAATAGCCTAAAAAAGTAAGTTTCTCGTCTGTTCAATCAAAAGGTGAAGCCTAGGTAAGGCTGTACATCTNTAAGTAAGGGAGCTAGAGTTCGACACCGTTTCTTGTTTTTGTTGTACTTTGTTTTGGTTGATTTGGTTTGGTTTTGGGGTTTGGGGGACAGAACCTCACCCTGTAGCCCAGGCTGTCCTAGAACTCACTGTAAAGCCTTGAGGCTGGTCTCAAGCCTGTGGCAATCTTTCTGTCTACAGCCCCCACCCACAAGTGCTGTGATGGTAGCCACCGCACTGAGCTTTGAAATTGTTTCTGAAAACATCTCTGCCCTTGGGTTGGTAAGGTGGCTGTGCATTGAAGGTGCCTGCTGCTGAGCCTGCTGACCTGAGCCTGATCCCCAGAACTCTACAGGATGGAAGAGGAGAANGAAATGACCCCTGAAAGTTGTCCTCTGACCCCCAAAGGTATGCATGCACNTTTGTACAGGAGACGCACACACTAATAAATGTTTTGTAAATCTCTGTCCTTTTGATATTCCCTAGCTGTAGGTACATAAAGAATAAATAAGTTTCTCATGCTTGCATTGATCAATTTTAAATCTGAAATGTCAAGTCAGAATCAGACATTCNTGTTAAACTGTAATCCTACTTTTTTGCTCTCATTTAAAACCTCGATTCAGGAGAAACTGGTGGTGTGGATAGGACCATGCACTCAGGTACCTCTAAGAAGGAAGCCATGTCTGACCCGAGCTGCCCCATCCATTTATGTGTAAGAAAGAACAGTGATCTTTGGCTGTAGCTGGGTGCCCTATTTTGAAAGCTGCCACCTTTTATACAGAGTTTTAAGTTCCAACTATCCATCCTTTTCTTCCCCCCGCCCCAAAATTAGTTCTCCAGCTTAATTCAAGCTACCAAGATGTTAATTGTAATTGCATTAAATACACATCATATCAGGACAAATCATCATTTTTAACTATTACAAGTTCTCAATTTTCCCAGTCCATGGACATGCTATGCCTTGTCACTTCTTTGTTTTTTTTTCTTTTACTTCTTCCTAAGGTTTTGATATTTTCTGCATGTTTTTCTTGGTATATACTTAACTATCTTTTAAAATATTATCAATGCTTTTATTTGAAATTGTTCTGATTATTAATTGCTAATATATAGAAATGGGATTGACTTTTGAGAATTATCTTGGTATTCTTTAGCCTTTATTAATTATTAGTTCTTGGAAAGTTTTTTTATTTCATAGGATTTTCTATGTAGATATTCATATTCTCTGCAAATATGAGCACTTCCTCTTTCCTCGCCAATCTGTAAGATTTTAATTTCTATTTCTTGTTAATTGAAATGGTTAGAATTTCTAGTATTACGTTGAATAAGAATGATAAGAGTGGCTATCCATGCCTTATTATTGATCTTGTGGGGAGCCACATGAGTTCTGGGGATAGATCTCAGGTTGCCAGATTGGTGGCAAGTGCCTTTACCCACCAGGCTATCTTGCAGGCCCCAGTTAACTTGTCCTGGTTTTCAGTTTTCCAAGCCCCCTCTCTTATCAGAACTTCCTTTAGCGTTTCTTCTGGAGTGGATCTGCTGGCCAACAGACTCTCTCTTAGTTTCTCTTCCTCTTAGAATGCCTCGATTTCAACTTCATTTATCAAGTTTGGTTTTGCTACTATAGACTTTTAGGTGGACATGTCTGTTTTTACAGCTTGCAAAGTATTCCCCTCCTCTCTAGCCTGTATGATTTCTGATGGCAAAATGATTTGAATCATTATTTCCCCGTAGGTAGCATGTCACCTTAATGAAGTTTCCCTTGGGTGTTTTCCCCCTGTGTGCAGTGTTTATGATTGTGGGGTATCATTGTCTGGATTTCTTTAAGCCTGCCTTTTCTACTTAGATCTTTGAGTCTGTATGTTTATATTATACACTGGATTGCAGACCTTTTTAGCCAGTGCTTAATTTTTTTACTACCTCACTATTTCTCCTGTCCTTGGCTCTGATAACACAAATCATATCTTTTGGTATTTTCACACCTGGAGACTTGTTCATCATTTTTTCCCCTTCCAATATTTTCTTTCTGTTGTTCATATTAGAAATTTCCTGTTTGTTTATCTTTAGATCTACTTGCTTTTCCTTCTGTGTGGCTCTGAACTTTATGTGCTACACTGTAGACAATCTTGGTCCTGGGCAGCAGACTGTACTCTGATTCAGTTCTTGCAATGTCTTGGAAATTGCTTGGGTGAGACCCATGTATTCTCAGCCTGTAGATGAGCCCAGGATTGCATACACTTTATGGGACCAGCTCCCTGATCTCTGTTATTCTTATGTTCCAGATTCCCTAGAATTCTCTTTTCAGCTTTCAGGCTAAAAAGTTAAAGATTTTCAATTTCCTCCCTGATATACAATTCCCACAACTGCGTCTCCATCCACAGCCAAGCAAGAGGACAGGAAGGGGAGCGACGGTAATTTGTCCAGTGGTCCTGGGGCCAAAGTTTCCTCAGGCAGGAGGATTACATTTCTGAAGAGTTTGGGAACCTGGTCGGCTTTTACCACCGCCACCACCACCACATCCCACTAGCTTGCTTAAAGACCGATGTGCTGATGTGTCAAGTTCCTGCCTGCTGCTGCCCACTCTAGAGTGTCCTTGGAATGCTGCCTTCTGAATTCTGTCCAGGCCTTATACCTAGATACAGTAGTACACAGAGCAGACTGTGCTGTGTCTAATCCTCACTCGTGATGACCGCTGCAAAGGTCATGGCTCTTCTGAGCATCCCAGACAGACTGAGACCCCTTAACTTTCAGGATATTTGCATATTCCATCAACCCTAATAAACACAGAGTTTCTGAACCTAGTATCCCTGTGAGAACAACTATAACAATCAGAATACAGCATTTCTGTAGAAGCCTTTCTTGTTACCACTACAGNGTCAAGTCAGAAACCGTTTACTCAGTAACTGACATGAGCTCCTTCCATCCCCTCTGGTGTATTTGTGGAAGCCATTCATTTGTAGGACAAAAATTTAAAGATTGGATTTCATATCTTCAGAACACCCCAAAATATCANCATGCCAGTTCTGTCTTTGATTTCTTTCTCAAATGCAAAGTTGTACTTCAACGTTAACCATTTCTTCTGCTCATCAACTCTCACTTGGACCCCGCTGAGCAGTAACTGTTTTCTGTTGTTATAGTTTTGCTTGTGAGCCTAGCCTTTAGTGCCCGAGCCATCTCTCTAGCCCCTGTTTTCTGTTCTTATTGATGTTATGGGCTATTAGCATATAAACAACATTCTTGGTTGTGACTGGTAATTGTCTCATGAAATTTGATGCGTCATTTTCTTGATAGTAAAAAGGACGAGCCTTTAAAAAAATTCACATGACGATTGTGTTTCAGAATTCAAATGAAAGCAGCAGAAACCAGATTGTCCCCACGTCCTAGTCTTTGGTTTAGTGTTATTGGATTGTCTAAGACAAAACCATGCTATCCATTCTTTGTTTCCATTAACTAAGCTTGATGTGCAGAGTGCTCAAACATTTGTCTCTTTTTGGTTATTGTTGTCTGCTATCTTACAGGCACAGTGTAGGCCAGCAGCAGTTGAAATAAGAGAATGTCATTCTTCTGTACCAGGAAGGAATGAGCTGGAAAGAAAGGCCATTCATTTAGAATAAAGTTCACCTCAGTTGGATCACTGCTTTTCACTGAGAAGTCAAGTGCCCTTGATCCCCGTAGATTAAAATACTATCTAAGACCTAAGCCGGAAATTTAGCCTATGAACTGAAACCATCTGGTCTTCCTCACTTCCTATCCTCACAGTGTGAATTCACTTTTAGAAGCCAAAGTACCATGCTGTGGGGTTCAAAAATGCCATGGTAGCACCAGAATTCAGAATGGCCTGCATCTGCGCTTTGAAGTAAAGGTGGTTGCAGCTGGGGAAAGGACTTGTTTTGTTGGAAAGGGGTAGGTAGGCGTCGTTGTCAATGGCATTCTGAGAGATGGGCGTCAGTGGTCAGAGCGTTGAAGATATTTTATGAACTGTTTATATTGGTCTTCATGATACATAATCCCAAGAGGTAGATCATTAACTCCAAAATGATGAAACTAGTTAGTCTATCACTGGGAAATAAGGAGTAAATTTCCAGTAGCCAGTATGAAATGATGTGTTCTTTTACTAAGTTGATTATAACTAATATGAAAGAAATCTGACGATAAAGCAGGACTTAAATGGCATTCCTCTTATATGTAGATGGACAGAGTGAAAGTGAGCCTGGACCACAGATTGGAGACTCCAAGTTGGCTAGCTTTCCTTCCTCCCTACCCCTATCACCAAGAACAGGAAGGTATCATTGCTATCTTCACTTTAAACTTGTTTTTACTTCATTCTTTCATTCATTTTGTGTGCATGTTTTAGGAGGCATGTATCCCATGGTGCTCTTGTGGAGATCAGGACAAACTATGGGAGTTATTTCTCTCCGNCTATCATGCAGGTCCTGGAAATAGAACCTTCACCTACTGAGTCTTCACCCCAGCCCCCCATCCTCATTCTAAAGAGTCATTTCTTGATAGGAAGAGGCAGTATGCAGAGAAGCGAAAGATATATTGTATTAAATGCTTTTTAAGACCTGAACTTTTACTAGGACCTGGCAAATTGTGCAAAGCAAACTTCAGCTGCTTCATCAAAAAGGGAAAATAGAGGGCCACCCAGGAATTCAAGGGCAAGGGGTAGCAAAGGCAGGTCCGGCCTTTGACATTGCAGCAGGATGTTGTTGTCTCTCAAATGTAGGTTTGAGACTGAGCAATGATGTTATCAGGCAGACAGACAGAGGAGAGAGAGAGAGAGAGAGAGAGAGAGGAAATTTTCATAACATTTTAAGTAAGTTTGCAATTCCATGTTGGCCTGAATTCCTGTCTGTGTTTGGCTTCATGCTTCTAGTGGTCAGACACATCTGCAAGGGATTGAGAAGACTGAGGATGGTCAGATTTCTCATCTAGGGTCACATGTCCATCCCCGTGCCATCGGCTGTATCTGGGAAGATGAGGCACCTCTGCCGGAGTTCCTCCTCTGGCAGGAGAAGAAATAGAAAAGTGAGGAGATTAAACAAGACAGGACTCTCCAAGAGCATTGATCCCATGTTCAAGTTCACCATCTTTTTAGAATTAAAGCGTTTCCTGATATGCAGCCTTCTGGAGCCTTACAAAATTCATCAAACTTGCAAGTTCAACTTTTCAACCATTTTCACTCAGAAGCAACCAAACTCTTTTAATGGTTTCATCCATGGTTTGCTCTGTGTCTCAGAGATTGCTGCATTTCCAATAGTTTCGTTTATGTTTTCAAAGAAACNACTTCATTTCCCACTATATAATCCATCATCATCATTAGAACTCTATAACGCACACCTCCATATGTAGTCATGATCTTTCACACAATTATACTTAAATTGCACTAGACCTCACCTTTCCTCATTCCTACTGTTGTGTTGGAACTTTTTAGACCTAAAAGACTTTAACTTTCAATTTTAGAAAGTATAGCTTTAATATAACCATAAATGATGTGGCATTTTTTGAAAGGTTACATTTTTTTATGGTTGGAAGGAAAATTTGAAATATTTATGAGTCATTTGAATTGTCTAAGTGAATTTAAGGCCAGCTTTTCCCTCCAAGTTTAAATGCTTAAATTTAAATGCAGAGTATCACTTATTTGCATATGTCTGATTTTAATTTGGGGGATGTGATGGAATGTAATAATACAATCCCTTGTGCCCAGACTACAGCCACATTTCCACATTTTGTAATTGAGCTCTGATTGTCCACATCTAGTCAAATGAAGCAGGTGCTCTGGCTTTCTCTCCAGCTCAGTCACTCATTAACAGGTGACTTTGGGCTAGTTATTTCACCTCTTAGAACTTGAGTTTCCCTCACACATTAACTTGGAAAAAGAGTTTACATAGCTGTAGACCTTTGAAAACAAGTTAGCCTCATTCTTGGAAAATAATGGCTGCACAGCACATGGATGCAGCTGTTATCATTTAGTTAACATGTATGTGTTTCTTTTGTAGCATAACTTCACCAGTGAGAAGCCCCGCCTAGCTTAATCTGCAGTGTCCTCTGAGGCTTCCCAGTGCAACTTTATATAACTTTCCTATCTCAGTGCTCCCAGAAGCTACCAGGGCAATGAAAATAATAAGAAATTTAGGAGTTCACAGATGAAATTGGTGGCAGGCTCANTAACAACTCAAGTGATAAACTGATTGAATGGATGAAACTATAAACACTTTAAGTAGAATTAAAAGGATAATTGCTATAGAATAAAAAATGGTAGCGATCTATTTAGAGACATGAAATAGAGAATGGATATTGAGAGAATAAATCTATATATAGTAAGGTGAAGCACAATTTGAACCCAGAATTGCTATCTTGCTGGATGTAACTCAGTGGTAGAACACTTGCCTCTAGCATGTGTGTATAGGTTCCTGGGTTCAATCCTCAGTACCACCAGAATACAAAAATAGAATTAATTATCTTGTGTTCCTTTTGCCTTAGATCCTAGGACTCATATTTTAATGATAATAAAAATAAAATATTTAAGTAATCTTGCTTTGTCTATCATTGGCCAGGTCTTTAGCTAAACATTTAACTTTCTCCTTGGACTCCAGAATTAAAAGGGAAAAATAGTAATGGTCCATAAAAGACAATAGAACTAATCAAAGAATGCTAATTACTAAGGCTCACAAGGAGCCATAAATCTTTAGTTCAAAGAGAAGTTAAAGAGAGTACCCGTGAAAAAGAATACTGAGAAACTGCTTGCTTTCTCACTGAGAACTCAGGAAAACTTCAGTAAATGAAATGCCTCTTGGAAAGAGGGGGCTGTAGACTAGACTGACTAACATCTGTGTTTTTAGGAGGTGGACTATGCCTTCACTGAATGTTTGCTGGCTTGCACTTGACCCCAAAATTAGCACTTATTTTTTTCTTTCATTTCTTTTTCTTTTCTTTCTTATTTTGTAATGTGGATCTTCCTAGATAGCTCTGGATGGCTCTCCTGGGACTTAGAGTGGCTCACTCGTGAGTGTAGGAATTGCAGTTATATGCAGTTATATCATGGTTCTTTCATGCATGTTAATCTCTGCTTTTCTTTAATTCCCTACTTTCTGTTCCAAATCATAAGGTAGTGAAGAGCAGAAAATGAATTCTATGGCCATCAAATGAGACATTCTTTGACCTAATAGCTTAGCAGACTATGGAGGCAGAGTTTCCCCTCTCTTCATAGATGTACTTAAAATCACTATTTACATGAAATAATGGCAAATTACGTTTGAAAACAAACACCTTCCTTAGGAAGTATGCACAGTTGTTAATGGGTAAGTGGGTAAGTCTCCAATGAATGTGGTAATTGTATTTCCTACCACCTACCATATATGGGAGAAAATACATTTCTTAAACAAGAGCTGTTTAGTTAACAAGAGATTAAAGCTAACTTTATAGGGAATATACTCAGCACAATGAGTGAAGATACAACCTAGCAGTAATTAATTAATGTATGCCAACCCACTGGGGTAAAAATAGTGGCACAAGGAGCCCAGCGATCATGGAGATGACCCTTCACTCAATCGCAAACACTAAATTGGGAATGGTACAGAATTTTAAGTGCCTTTTTCTTGGGCCTTGCTGTTGTGATCTTTCTTTAGAACTGTTCTGATATACCCTTCAGAAGGCTGGCCTCTGTGGATGTTGTCTGTGCCAAATTACAGCACAGAACAAGGGCCTGTTCTGTTTAGTTACTGAGAATAGTGCCTAGTCAGTACTATTTGACAACATGCTGAATTAAGAGAATGTTAGAAAGATGTTTGACAAAGGAAAGTGGGCAAACATCTGATGTTTACGAGTTCTGTTTATATGTAAGTTGATAGCGTCAGAAAGTTATGCTTAAAGCTCTCCTTTAAAGATTTTACTGAACATATATGGATATGTGGAAAGTAGATGATTTCATCTGGTTCCAAATATATGCAATCTCTCAGTAGAGTTAATTCTGTTTCAGAATCCAGTCTTTTTCCTTTCTGGTTTGAAATGTATCAGACCCTGGTAAGTTGCTTCATTTTAACCGAGCTAGTGCAGTACTGATTACACCCAGGGACACTCCTCTGATTGTTTTCTTTCTCTCATCTTTGACTTGTATCCTAGTATCTTATCTGAGGTCTAAGAAAAAGTAACTGTGCTCTTCGAGAGATAGCCCACAAGAAAATTAAATCTTGTTCTTATATTTATGTGTCACTGCATGTCCTGGTCTTACANAGATCAGTGACATTTAATGTTGACAGGAAACAACGGTGAAACACTTCTGTACTGTATTTCAGTGTCACAAGGCAAGCATTTATCTTGCCTTTACTTAATCTTAGCTCTTTAGCATATGAAAAGCCTCCTGTGGGGGCTTGAAAGTTGCTTCTGTTTTTTATTGGACAATCTACAATCTATAGTCAGATACCACATAGGAAACAATACAGCATGAAGTAGAAAACTACTATGCTTGGGACTTAGGGGGAGTGCCTTGAGTTAGGTGTCTGCCTTACATCTCCTTTGGCTAAAAGATAAGATTTAGATGATCCCTATACTCCTTTAACTGAAAAGGCTCAGTGCTTTACCAACACACATTAAGCTTGTCTGAGTCACATTGTGCCTCTGAGTTTATAAGGAGCAGTCGTATCATACAGCAGGAATAACTTGTGACTGCATACACTGACAATAGAGACTAGGAAATGTGAGTGAATACATATTCAGTACCTGCATACCCGCCCCCCACTGTTCAAGTCTGTTGAGCAAGATAAATGCTGAAGTCAGAAAAAGAGGCAGTCAGGACGATCATCAACTAGTGGTTAATCTACTGCTGAAGGGCACACAGTATCTGTCTTCTGTTTTATTTCATCACCAGCCAGCATCTCTGTGGCGTTTATGATTCATTGAACACAATTGCCATCCTTCGTCCCTAATCCTCAGGCCAGATTAGAAAAGAATACTCTCATGTTTCTGATTAGGAGACCTCCTTCCTGGATCTCCTGACTAACTAGGAGCACACATTCAAGGTTGGGCTAGGGCTCACACTCAGCACGAAGACCAGCCCTCGTACTCACTTGGACTTTACCTGTAGCCGCTAGAATATGACATTGAGATATGCAGTTTAAGTGAACTGTGTAGGTGTGTGTGTGAGATCCAAACACCTCATTGGTTTTTGGAATAGGCATTTTAGTTGTCAAGGGCTTCAGGTTTGTGCCTAAGAAGCAGAAAGCTAAGAGGTGTTCTTGCTGATGTCACAAATGAGGGGTTTGTGTACATTTCCTCGGTTATCAAACAACATTTCAGCTCTAAAATTCTCTGAATCTACATTTAATTGCCACTGTTCCTCTCAAAATTGTNGCTTAAAGGGAAAAAAAAGTCAACACTGTATGGTCAGCCTAGATGTTTATGTTTCTCCTAACTTGTTTTAAGCCGGAAACTCATAACCATTTTGATGTGTAACAACAAAACCCCTTTATAATGGCTCCAGACAAGCCTTTCTCCCACCAGATTCTATGCTATATTATAACAGGAAGCTCTCATCCTGTATTTAAAGGATGGAAAATGATGCAGAGTGAGTTACTCAGGAGTTTATTCCGCAGACATACAGTGAACATTGGTGAAAGGTGCTTAGGCTACTGAGACTAGTTATAAGGACTCTGGGGAATGACACTTATCAAGAGAAGGAAATGATCCCATCTGTAGGATAAAAGGACCTCAAGGGCTTCACCAGGAATGGGCTTTAGTGGCTGGCAAAAGGCTAACACATCATCTTAGGCAGAAGGAAATAGCTTGTATCTCACTTGGAGTGCCCCTGGGGCCTGGAAAGAGATAAGGAAGAGCAGACCCCTGAGGAACTGACAGATGAGACTCTGAAATTTCTTGCTTGGGCAGGTAGAAAGGGAATGATTTCTCAGGCAATAGGATGAGCATGAGAAACACCATTCCTCCTGAGCTAGCAAGGTGGCGGTGGGGACTTCACCAGTCTTTGCCAGTGACTCTAGCTAACTTCATACTTTACTGTGGCTGTAGGTGGGTCATGGGGGGTTTCATACTGCACCTCACAGAGTTAGGCTAATTTTTTTTCTGAAAAGAGAAGAGTCATCAAGGCTTTCCAAGGAGGGTAATAATAACATGAACCAATCTGCATCCAGAAGAATCCAGGAGCAGTGAAATGGTTAGAAGGTAGGCAGATGTCAAGAGGAAAAACATGGACAAGGAAATGGGAGATGAGAGGTACTAAGAATAAAGATGTCATTGGCCCCAAACTTGCTTTGCCTTTCTGTATGTAAACCCATTTCATCCTCACAGCAGCCTATTCAGTAGTCCCTTTTGTTATGGGCATCTGCATTCCATAGAAGAATAAACTGAAGTACAGAGTGTGGTGTTGATTACTGAAGTGAGAAAGTCTGACACTGTGTGTAGCTTTAAATACACTTGCTGACAGAACAGCTAATAGTGTTGTAAATAGTCCCGGGGGATCTTTCATGAATGATGCCTTCAAATGACTCTGGGTAGCACTGTAGTGCATGCTCTTTGTATATCTCCTCAGAAGTATTTGTAAGAATTTCTCTTAAATGGGTAGTTAGAGGGTTGTGGTAGAGCTCAGAATGTTTATCACTCCCAAGACCCTTGGTTCAGTCCTCAGCTCTGCAGAAATTACATATATGCCGCAAAATGTCAGGAAGGGAACTGCAGCCTTAGTCTGTGTGGATGGGAGCAGTTTAAGAAGCCCCAAGGTTGTAAGACTGCCATGGAGACAGCTGCACAATACAAAACATTCATGTTATTACTGTTATTAACCAATTAAGTATTGTACAGTTCTCCTGTGTCTAGCTTTGGATTCTACCTTCACCGGTTAAGTGGACATGGGGAAGGTATGTAGACACATGGATTCCCTGTGTGGGGGTGCATGCACATGTGTGTGTACCTTGGATTTTTTGCATGTTGTATGTAGATGGTGAGTTGTGCACGTATGTGTGTGTAAGCCATTGGCTGACAGGAGTCTTCCTCAGTCATTCTCTGACTTACTCACTGAGGCAAGGTCTCTTAGTAGAANCCAGAACTCATCAACACAGCGCATCTGGCTAGCCAGCCTACTCCAGGGATACCCTGTCTCTGTCTCCTGAGTGCTGGAGATACAGATAAGCCTCCATGCCTTTTACATGGGTTCTAAGGATTGGCACTAGGATGAGCCATC
>LZPO01036415.1:3549-14872 GCA_001675575.1 Neotoma lepida | reverse complement strand
AGCAGTGATCTTGTTAGCCATGGTGTAATGCTGGTAGTGCTGCCCGTGTGGTAGTTACAGTGAGGATCCTGGTGTTGGCCAACGACGCTGATCATGAGTTGATGATGTTAGCAGTTTTGGTGGTCAAGTGCATGGTGTTTCCTGTATTGTAAATCAGCATTTCAATCTGAATTCCAGAGCTGGGATGTTTATGTTCTATGAGACTCCTTCAAATGGTCTTATATACACCCACAGTTATAAAATAATGACCTGGGCTAGGGAGATGACTCATTGGATGACCCTTTTNGCACAAGTGTAAGGACCTGAGTTCAAATCTCTAGAACCTAGGCAAAGCTAATGGAGTAGCATATATCTGTAAACTCAGCACTCCTGTGTCAAGGTGGGAAGTAGAGACAGGAAAATCCCTAGAAGCTCCCAGGCCAGTTAATCTGGCCTACGCACAGACAAACAACCAGCAGGACTGATACCTAAGGTTGCCCTTTGACCTCCACACATGTGCTGTGGCAAGTGCATGTCCCTCCTACCCCACCCCCACCCCCTCATCTCTCTCTCGCGCACACACACAGATTTTTTTTAAAAAAAGAAAAGTAAGAATTCCTTGTCATCTCTTAAGCAATGCATCCAAACAGAAGCAAGCTGGCCTCTTGGTGCAATCTGTCCATGGAGACCTCTAAATACCCATCCAGCAGAACAATCCATGAAAGGTAAATGAGCTGAGGAGACCCTGGGGTTTCTGTCACTTCCTTGGAGTTACTGTGCACCCCCACATGGTCAGGACTTCCAGTGTTTGCCCAGCACATTCCCTCCGTGAACGCTCTAGTCAGAGGAGGCCCTACGGAGCAGACAGAGACGCACTAAACAGCACTTGAAATGAGAGGGAGAATAAAAATACAACTTAAAAACATCTCTCTACAGGGCCTAGTTGTTTTAAGTGTTNGTTGAGAATGGTTTGCTTTCGGTTAGTTTAAATTGTGTCATATATTATGAGTGGAAGGATCATCCTAAATTTACATAAGCAGAATTGGCCAAGGTCTCTATTAGGCATGTAAATTCAAGGGTATTATTAGAAACAAAACTCAACAGTGAAATCACATTAACTCNGGGGAAGCATTACAACCTGAAAACCCAGGCCCTTTCATTCTGNACTCATAAAACTGTTAATCTGAGCATTCTACAAAGTGGTCCTTGTTTACTTTGGACCTCCGGCCTGGGTGAGTAAAGTAGCCTTGGGTGGCTGAAAAGAAGCAATCTGTCTCCATGGTGAAGACTCAGATGATTCCCTTTGGGGAAAAGTAAAACTCTACAGCTCACTNTCAGTGAGCAGCTTGGATGTGCAGCGAAGGCAGGCCTCCCTTTGAGCAGCTGATGTCAGTGCCAGAACTGCCTTGCCCTCCTCTGTTCATTCTCCACAGGGTCAGTCTCAGGGAAAATCCCAGCTCCGGGCTTTTGTTCCTACCCAGTTTCAAGAGCAGCCAGGTGGGAGAGGTTGACCACTTGGCCACTCAGATCTCTTCCCTAATTCAATACCTGTTAACCTTGAGGGCAGAGTCCACAACCCTACCAGACGTTCTTAAAGAATTAAGAAGATGGTGCCCTGGCATCTGTACATGGGGTAATCATTAGTCTTAGCACGAATAAGGGGGTAGGGGGACAGCTAAGCAGTTTAAATTTTATCCATAAAATTAAGCCCCATGTTCCAACACAGCATTTAACTCCATGACCTATTTTATTGAATCCCCTGGCAGATCTTGGATTAGTTTCCTTAAGTGTAAATTACCATGAAGGTAAATTGAAAATGTATTGAGAAATGGGCAAGGATGCTCGTGTAGAGTCGAGGAGTCATCAAGCTTCGGTTGTTCTGGAAATGTTTTAAAAAGNCCCCGTTCAGTATAATTAAGGTAGAAAGAATTGATTGNATTAACCAGCCTCCGCCTTCCTTACACCGTCTGCACTGAGGGAGGCCCACTCAGCTCTCCAGCCCCCAGAAGAACCACCCCACACTTCCTTCTCTGAGCCTCTTCTGAGATCCAGAGGCTAGCCTGTGTGCCTCTGCNCCGCACTAACTACCCTGTGGTGGCTGGCTGCCTTCCTGAGGCTGGGATCCAGACCATGAGGACTATCTCCCTGTTTATTTAGGAATGCCCAAGAGGAAATGGTGCCTGTGGTGACAAAAGAGGCAGGGTTAAAATTCAGATTCGGTAGTAGTTCCTGTATGCCCTCCACCATGTCTGCCCATGACATAGTTTCTGTTCCCTATACTAATGCGTTTGAATGCTGCACCAAGGCTTTTTGAAATATGTGCTGTCATTTATCTCATTGTATAGGTAAACAGAGAATTGACATGATTTTTTTTTTTTGAGTTCTCTGGGAAACCTGATTTTAGGGAGCAGATGAAGTGGCAGGTTCCCCACCATTCACAGAGAGCAGAGCCACTTTGCATGGGTTCCACAAATAGAGGAAGACAAGGCAGAGTTGAGCTGCTTTCCNATGAGTTAAAGGGCCACATACCCAACCAAAAATGCCTGNTGACAACCCATCCTGACAGCCCCCTCACACCTACTTTCCTTTCCATGGAAAGTTCATTGCAGATCTAAGGTCCTCAAGGAGAGGATAGTCTGTCTCTGAGAAGCCACAGACCCTAGCATTTTCCAAGTTCTTAAAAACCCACAGACACACACCTATATTCTCAGCACTGAGGAGGTAGGGGCAGGAGGATCAGGAGCTTGAACGCCATTGCAAGCTAAATAGTAAGATCAGGGCCAGCCTGGGCTACATGAGACCTGTCTGAAAATAAANAAATAAATAAATAAAGCAAAAAACCTTAAAAAGCACCCACCTACTCTTGAGACAGAGGACCTAACCCCATGTTTTGTATTTGTCTAGGAGTTTAGCACTGTTAAATACTGCAAAGAATGTTAAGTTTCCTAAATCTTTATTTTTTTTCCTCAAGTGAACAAAACTGGAGGAGTAGGCATATGGCCCCTGGAATGACAACTGGTAGAACTTTCCCTTATGTCCATGTGCCTAATAGGAAGCTCTCAGCAGAGAACCACTGAGAACTAAGGGCCCTGTCTAAATCTTAGCACTGTAGAGAGGTACTACTGCTAAGAGTCATGATACCCAAAGCTCCACAGCACTAAAGCAGCGGAAGAGCTCCCAGCCCGGGGTGGGATCTGGAAGATGCTAAGATACAAAGGCTGACAGAGGGCAAGGAATGCTGGGAGACGCCAAAACTGTGGAAGATGAAGGGCTAGACAGAGGCAATGCTATGAGGACTTCAAGCCCCAGTCCCTGGAAGAACTCAAGAGTTCGGCCAAGGGTTAAAGACCCAGATCAAAGCTCTGGAGTGTAATTTGATGCTGTGTGCCCTAACCCCTACCTTGAGCNCCTAGAGCAATAAGCCTCCAGCTTTGAAAGCTTGGAGCCATAGCCTCTGGTTCTCAAGACTTAAAGACAAAAACCTCTAGATGTGGGAGCCCAGCATGTGAGCCCCTGGAGCTCAGGGACATCAGTGTGAGGGGCTGCCACTATGCCTATCAGCATTATGTCTAGATAGAGTAACAGAACTGCCAGGCATGTGTGGCATTCTTAAAAGACAGACACTAGGTTCATCAGGCACATTAGAGTCATATCATCACTAGATGCACACAGTGGGGGCCAGGGGCAGGGGCATTCAGGCATGCATGTAGATTAACAGGTTCTAATAGCCTGCACATATGCAGGACCCCAAGCAAGCAACCACCCTCCCTACCAGGGGCTTTGTAACCACTCATTCAAACAGAAGCACTGCCGTCTAGTCAATGCTAAGTGCCTGTAAATGCTTGTAGAAGATGGGGGTAGAGAGAGGACCAAAAATCTTTTCTGTGTATATATATATACATATATATATATATATAAAATATATGTTCTGTATATATATATATATATGTATATATATATATTAAAAGGACCAAAGAAATGGCTCAGCAGGTAAAGGTGCCTTCCACCAAACCCAGTGACCAAAGTTTGATCCCTAGAACCCTCATGGTGTAAGGAGAGAATGGACTCATGAGCTTTGCCCTCTGACCTCTATACTAGTGCCATGATGTGAGCACACACACACATACACACCAAATAAATACAGACTTTTTAAAAAGTTTTAATCCCTTCTAGACAAGACAGCCCAGAAGGAAATAGAGCACAGGAAATACTGCTGCTCTCTTGTTTACTTTTCCCAGTTGTTACAAAGCTGTACACAAAGAAAGCAGGACATTTGGAAAAGAATGAAAGAGAAAACGCCCACTGGTAAGCTTGGGCATTGAAAGGTTCTGGAGGGGGCTTTGTAGCGTGCAGGATGAGGTTGCTTGTTGAAAGGAAGACGGTGCACAGACAGAGAGATCAAGAGCAGANAGAAAAGCAGCACGCAAGCACCTAGGGCACCAAGGAGGGAGGGGGTGCACACACTTGAAGCTGCACACACCACTTTGGGGCTGCAGGCTACCCGGATCTGCTTTTCTCTGTACCCCAGGCCTTCACAGTCCAGGTACGCTGTGGCCTTGGGAAGGGATGAGAGCTGCTGATTCCCTAGAGCATTGGGCTGCAAAGGGCTAAAAATTCTGGCTGAAGAAACAAATGGATGCAAAGCGTGTTAAATGTGCTTGGAATCTGATGAGGAAATTAAAGAAAAGAGTGCCCAAATGGCCCCATAGCCTCAGCAGCCCCAGCTAGAGCANGCTCTCCAGGCTTCGCTTGGAAGCCAGGTTTAATCACAATAATCTCTTTTTAAAAGCAGGCTTATCCTGTGTGGTTGAAATCCCGGCTTTTTTAAAACCTGCTATCCTCCTGCTCCCTTCCCATGTTTCCTCAACTCCCCAAAGCATTTGCAGCAGTTCCTGTTGATATGTCTTAGATATTTCCTTTTCAAGGCCTTATTTCCAGGGTGCTTTTCAGCCAGCACGGCCAAAGAAAGAGAAAAATGAGCAAGAAAAGAGAGCTGGTGTGGGCGGAGCTGGCTGCTGGGAGCTCACGGGACCCTGTGCTTCTCTGCTCCTGCTGAGCCCAGGACTAAGTCTGTGAAAGAGAAAAGGAATTAGCCCCGCTCCCAGACAGCCACATCCTAACATTACCCACCCCTTATCTCAATTGTTTTAGTATGTGTAGTTTTGTTTAAAACTTGTATGNTAGNTCTTAATAAAATGTTGATAAATGTGCCAAGGCATTCTCTGTGGAAATAATGCAGTTTTTAGTTTGGAATGCCATTAAGGCTTTGCTTCATGGTTTGTGAGGCTGCCAGCATTTTAAGTAGCAATAACGTTTTATTAAAGCCCAGTCTTGCTGGCAAAGATGGTCACATTTTCAGGTCAGTTCCAAAGAGGCCTGTTTCTCTATCACATTCCCCAAAGTAGCATGGTGTGAGAACCACACCCCAACAGGTGAACAGACTAGGGGTATCCTTCTTAGCCTTGGCTAGCTTAGTCACCCTCTNTCTACACTTCACTGCCCCTCACCAGCACAGTGCATTGGGAAAGTGGAAACAGACCTGGGTTCTAATATAAATCCCATATTTTCTGGTAGTGCCTACAACCAGATCTTATGGAGGCATTTTCTCAGCTGAGTCTCCCTCTGCTCCAACAACTCTAGCTTGTGTCAAGTTGACATAAAACTAGTCAGCACCGCTACCATATGAAAAAANCACACCAAACTCGGTGGCACAAATTGACCATTTTGTAATATTCACCAATTCAGTGAGTCAGGAATTTGATAGAGCACAATAGANGCCGTACTCGTCTCTTGGCCAGCTTCTCAGCCAAGACAAAACCAAAGACAAGGCATTGTTTCCTTCATGCCTGACAGGTGATGCTGAGTATCGAGACCATAACATGGACATGTGGCCACTCAGTTCTCTTCAGGTAGGCTAGTTTAGGATTCTACAGCATGATACCTGTATTGAAAAGATGACGTGTCTCCAAACTCTAAAATGGAAGTGTCCAGTTATCATTCAGTATCACTGCTATCATGTTGTAACATAGAGGAATAGCCAGGTTCTCATAAAATGTGCTGTTGAANGATAATGTGGGCATGTTTGGCCCAGGCAGTTGCCACAGTTCCCTCCCCTGCCAAGCCCACTGGGCCAGGAAAGAGAAGGAGAAGCCCATACTGAGCTGGTTGTGGAGGTGTTTAAGTAGTATCCCCACACTTTTTTGTTACCAGATAGAGCATTAGTGTTTAAGTAGTATCCCCACACTTTTTTGTTACCAGATAGAGCATTAGTTACATCCATATCACAAGTCTCAGTGATATGACAATAGGCAGTTTATTCTTTTTCTTTTTGAGACACTGCCTCGTTTTATAGCTCAAACCTCAAATTTGTGATCCTCCTGCCTCAGCCTCCAAAGTGTTAGAATTACAGGCCTGCACATCATGCCAAACTGATAGTTTGTTTCTTGATCACAGATNTATGGGTCAACGGGACAATGAATTCCTCCTCTNTTGTTCTGGAGTCTAGGAAAATAGGANGTAGGTTGGCTGACTTTCATGTTTTTTCAATGGAGACAGACAGCAGAGGTACAAGATAGCAAGTGCTACCAAGCAAGCAGGTTGCACATCACACCCCAAAGTCAAAGGGTGGAGAAGTATATTCTGTCTTGGTATAATGGTATAATGGGAGCATGAGGAGTGGGGGCCAATGATTCAATCTATTATAGCCATTTCTAGCACAGAGAAAATTGGATAAGGATATTGTGGCATTACAGCTAGTGTTTAATAGCATAATCACGGATACAAAATACCCATATAAAGTAGAAGGTTATCAAATTGCTAATAAAAGAATAATTCAGCAAGACTAGGTAGCATTTACCCCCAGTATTAAAGGACAGTTTCCTATAAAGATCTCTATTCATGTATCACATTACTAAGACAATATATTTTTATGAAACCTAAATCGTCATCTCGATGCATACTTGAAAGTCATTATGTAATATGCAATACCTACTCAGGTGGGTTTTTCCATACTCTTAGTAAATGAGATCTATAAAAATACTTCTNCAGCTGATGCACAGTAGAGCCTTACTTCAGGAGATTCACCACTGAAGCAAGGAGACAGAAAGGAAAGCCTTCCCATCACCATGCTTTTCCAGTAGTGTGAGTCCAAAATAAGAAACATGCAACAGAGGCACAGTCTTCATTACTTGCAAGTGATGTCACTCTACCCCTTGGAAACCTGTAAGCATTTGAAAAACCATTAGAACGAATAAGTCTAGTAAAGTAGACTAAAGCCTGGGGTTTCCTATGTAATGGTTATAATGCAACCTAGTGAAAAAGATATGACGAACTGTAACAAAAATAAAAATCAANATTCACATCCCTGGAGGTGACCTGAGCTAGACAGGTGAGAAACATGCCAAGTGGGACAGTCTGCCTTCGAGACACTTAGCAAAGTGGAAATATGACCTAGTCTCCATAGAGATGGCTTTCCTATGAAAATACCCATGGGTGTGTTTATTTAACTTCTCAAGGTTCTCCTGGAGAGCTAAGCAGGTGCTTGGGGAGTGCTCACAGATAGTCAAATGTCATTTTTTAGAGAGGACTGAACAAATACGGTACTGACTCCAGGCAAGAAAGCAGAGCATGAAGTCTGTGTTAAAGAATGATGATGGGTGGGGGTAAAGATGCGAGCATGGTGACATGCATTCAGATGCTTCACCCAGGCCAGAAACCAGACAGGGTCTCACANACTGTCATCCCAGCTTGGAGGAGGCAGAGACAAGATAATTCATTCTTAGAGCTTGCTGGCCAGCCAGTCTGGTCAAACTGGTGAGCTCCAGGCTTCACGAGAGATCCCGCCTCAAAAACTGAGGTGGAGAGCAACTGAAGAAGACGCCTGGCATCAACCTCTACCCTCCACATGCATGAACACACATGTGCACACAGAGACGTACACACACATACACCCAGAAAATGGGGCACACGCCTGTAATCCCAGCACTTGGGAGGCAGAGGCAGGTGGATCTCTTTGAATTCGAGGCCAGCTTGGTCTACAGAGCAAGTTCCAGGACAGCCAGGGCTATACAGAGAAACTCTGTCTCAGAAAAACCATAAACAAACAAACAAACAAATAAATAAAAATGTTTGCAAGATGATATATGAAAGAAAGTTTCAGTGTAGATGGGGAAATGCTTATTTAATAAAATGGATGGCATAATCACATGTTTAGAGAGCAAATGAAATTCTGTTTTGCGGTTCATATACTTCCCTCAGTAAAATGCTGAAGAGAAAACCACAAGTGGAGAATCCCCTGCCAATGGCTGTTTGCTTTGACCCACAACAGCCTCCTGGGACTATACAAGTATCTTCTTGAGGTCAAAGAAAAGTGACAATAAGCCTAAACACGGCCTTTATCCTTTCTCTGTGGACAGAATAATTAAATAAGCCCCCCCACCCAGGCTCTGGNAGGACTGCCCAGCAGCCAGCACTGTCCAAGAAAAGAGCACACGCAGATGGTATGAGAAGGGCCACAGCTCCAGGGAAGGTGGCGAGGCCACCAACTCAGGACAAGGGACTTCTGTTTAAGAAAATGCAACATGTCAGCCCCTGCTTCCCTTTAAGACTCAAGAGGAAATGCTGCTCATAGCTGGAGAGCCTGCCATTGAGAAGGAGTCAGAAGTTAGGGTGGCTTTACCAATGAAGACACCATTGTCCAGCTGGCACTCGGGGAAGCCATTCCCAGCAATACAGCATCCTTCCCAGCATCACCTCCAGAACTCAAGAAAGACATGAGATGAAACTAAGGTAGAGAATGATGCTGTAGAGCAGAGAGACAGAAATAATCCAAGGAAGCACTGAAGGCGGGCCCCAGAGATGCTCAGAACAGAGATGGGGAGACTTGGACNTACGCCCCCCAGCCAGACAGGAGCTGGTTAAAGCTCTGTGATGGCAGAGAATCTTCTCTATGTGGTCACCAGAAGACTCAAGAAACAACTTCAGTTCTTCATCAAAGAGTTTAATAACTCTAAAATGGCATGATTTTTAAATACAGATTTAAACGAGAAAAAACAATGGTGTTTTTTAGTGAGTAGTCCCATTACTAGCCCATATAATGTGAAATGGGATCTTGATAGCTCCTGATAACTCTCCTTGTTCACAGTTTGTGTGTGTGTGTGTGTGTGTGTGTGTGTGTGAGAGAGAGAGAGAGAGAGAGAGAGAGAGAGAGAGAGAGAGAGAGATTAGAAGTTGAACCCAGGGCCTCACATATGCTAAACAAACACTACAGTGAGCGACATCTCTATTTACTTGTTTGTTTGTTTATTCATTTTTGAGACAGGATCTCATGAAGTTTCCCAGGCTGGCCTTGAACTTCCCATCCTACTGCTTTGGCCTCCCAAGTAGCTGGGATTACAGGTCTGTCTACAAGGCTCACATTTGTTCAGAATTTCTAAGAAGTGGTGTAGGAAGAAGCAGCCCCTTAGTTTTTTGCTTTTGCTTTTTCTCTCTCTCTTAAATTATCCAAAAGTTGGGACCATGGTCTACAAAGGTGGTCAGCACACACTGATCCTAGCACAATTTTGTTCATTTTTTTTTAATTTCCATTATTNTGAAGACATATATAGATGGTATTTTCAAGAGAGCTATTACCCAAGAAAAAATGTTGATCATATAGTGAAGTTGTAAAATAGACCTAAATAGTAAACGTCTAATAGTAGACTTAGGTAACATGAAGGAAAGCATAAAGGACAGACCAGAGAAGCAGTATAACCACATGGCCTTTGTTCTGATCCGTTCACTTTTCAGATTTACATATGATCTATACCATCAGTGCTATTACTATCATCTTCCAGTTATGAAAAGTGAGGACTTGCTCTCTCATGCCTCTATCCTCACATTCATCCACACTTCACCCCCACTACAAGCTCCCCACATGGATGGGCTCACACTGTTGGCTGCTATTTTTACTGCAGACATTTGGGTTAGTGTAAACAATGTTAATAGACCACACAGTTCCCTATGACTCCATTGTCTCTCATAGCTTTGTTTTTTCCTAGAGTTAGCGACTGCTTCATTTGTTTATTTACATGGGTCCTTACACCTATCCCTAATTCAATCCCAGCTTCTCAAGAAGATCTCTGAAAGTCTTCTTGTGTCTGCCTGGATCTCCCTAGAGCCACTCAGCTTGGCTAGCCCCCAACAGCCAGCCCCAGCGCTGTCAAACACACACTATCTTCCTGGGGTTTCCTTTAGTTTCCCGAGGGATTCCCTTGCCTGGTTCCTGGTCCCNGACTCAGGTTCTTAAATCCCATGCCTTCTGCTTTTATTGATTTACATTCTTATTTTAAAAGAGTTGCATCCTTGGGCATCTTCCTGAGGAAGCCTGCATAGTGGAAGACCTTGCATGTGTACAAACAAGGTTTGATTCCATATTCCTGAGGGCAGTAACTACAGCCCACAAACCAAATCTGGCCCAAGACTATTTTTCATTCATTTTGTGAATTAAGAAGGTTTTTATGTTTTCTTTCTATTTAAATTTTTTTCATAAGAAAGAGTATCAAGAAATATTGAACATAGTCTAAAAGGCCACGCATTTATCATCTGTTTGTAGTAGAAAAAGTCTGCCAGCCCCTGTTTTGTTTTTGTTTGTTTGTTTTTGCCAGCCCTGTTTTTTTTTAAAGATTTATTTNTTTACTATGTATACAGGGTTCTGTCTACATGTATGCCTGCAGGCCAGAAGAGGACACCAGATCTCATTACAGATGGTTGTGAGCCACCATGTGGTTGCTGGGAATTGAACTCAGGACCTGTGGAAGAGCAGTCAGTGCTCTTAACCTCTGAGCCATCTTTCCAGCCCCTGCCAGCCTCTGTTTTAATTGATTGATAATTGGCCAAATGCAGAACTGTACTTTGGAAGTCCTTTTCATTTAACACTTCGGAGACTTCTCTCCACTGTCTTCTGGGTCCCTCTGCTGTGAAGAAGCACAGTGCTCCTATTTTCCAGCCAGGCATAGACCTATAGTTCCCTCGCTGGAAACACTTTGGTTCTTTACTTCCAAACTAATGGTCTGGAATCTCCAAAGGGTCTGCCACGGTGCAGACCTTCTTCTGTTCAAAGTGCTAGTGCCTGAAATGTGTCTTTCTAGTCCAGTTTTCTCACTTCTTTGATGATTTCCTCTCGGTTTTTCTGCTCTATCTGGAATTTCTGTTAATGTCAGTCTGCCTCCTGGATTGAAGGTTTGGTGCTATCTTTTTTCTACCAAATGATTCTCTTACATTTTTCTTCTAAGTCTTCTGCTAATTGATGCCTCTGCCACTGTCGCTACCAGAATACAAGTTCCAGGAGTGCAGGAATTAGCTATGA
>LZPO01036407.1:2304-13635 GCA_001675575.1 Neotoma lepida | reverse complement strand
TTTTATTAACTGTGGTGATTCGTGAATTGTTATGTGTTAAAAATGGAACTGTTTTATGAAACTATGTAAAAATGGAATTACTTATGGAACTGGTTTTGTNTTATAAATGGAACTGTTTAAATAGAGAAATTTAGGTTTTCTAAAAAAAATTATAAAGAAAAGGGAAAGCAATATTCCTTAGTCTATTTAATTTAAAAAATATTTTCTTGTCATTTGAGTAGATTAATGTTATGTTTTGCTAATAAGAAATGCAAATGGGNATACTAAGAAACTACTTTTGGATATTCTGCTAAAAGTTTTCAAAGTGTTAATGGTTAGTTGGAGAATATTGCTTTTAAATATAGGTTTGAAGGAATTATAATTGTATAAGTTTGGGTTTTTTTCTAATTAGGTTTGAGATTTTGTTCAGAAAATTTAAAATTTATAAAGAAAAGGGGGAGTTGTGAGTGAATTAAGGTTGAATGTATGTGTAGGATAGTAATGGTCATGAAATTATATTAACCTATTGATATTAATGCACCCTGGTTTGGTGAAGTTAAGACAATATCTAAGTTGTGAATATATCAGAAGNTTTTCTATGTTCTGTTAGCAAGAAATTCAAATGATTCTAAAATTGAGAAAATTGTAACTATATATAGCAACATTTATGTTAGTTCAAATGGTTCTATTAAGTTTGCTTTAAAATATAAGATTGAGAAAAGTGTAACTATATATAGCAACATTTATGTTAGTTCAAATGGTTCTATTAATTTTGCTTTAAAATATAAGATTGAGAAAAGTGTAACTATATATAGCAACATTTATGTTAGTTCAAATGGTTCTACTAAGAGTTTAAGTGGTAAGATTGAGAATTGACTGTAACTATGTATAGCAATATTTATGTTGAATATTAGTTAACCTGTTAATGTTAATGATGAAGCTTAAGGGATTCTTTAAGTTTAAAGCTGCATTAAGAGATTTTTGATTTAGAAAGGGCTTGATGCAGCTAAGACTGCTGTAGTTACCTTAGACCCATTCCAAAAAAGAAATGCCGTCTTTATCATCCTCTACTCCCATACTTGGAGATGAGACAGCTATGGAGATTGCTGTAAGCTCTTAATAAGGAGTTGTTTTTTACATATTAAGGAAGGGGGAGCTGTGGGAGCCCATTTTCAGGTTCCTAGTGGCTTTACCCAGCTGGTGTAAATACAGAGGATGATTCAACCACNGGCCTGAGTGCAGGTGTCTGGGATGGTCTGCACTTGGCTGTGCTGGGGGGAGGTATTTTGCTTCACCTCTTGGCATTCTTATAAATACCCTAGAATAGAGACAGTCAGGGCCTGTTGGATAAGGATCCAGGCCCATTAGAGTCTATCCTGTGTTTTCTCTCTGTTTCTCTNCCCTCTCTACTTCTAACTAAGTCTTTTATCCCTCATTCCTCAAGAGCCCTGTGGTAAATAATGGTGGGAGCTGGTCCCCCACAAGTGATCATAATATTTCCACCAGGGAACTCCATAGCTGGCAAAACTTTCAGCAAAGTGGCTACTTTGCTGATACAAGATTAACTAAAAATAATAATAATAAAAATCAGTAGCCCTCCTAGATACAAATGACAAATGGACTGAGAAAAACAATCAGGGAAGCAACACCTTTCACAACAGCCTCAAGTAAGATAAAACATCTTGGGATAACTCTAGTAGCCAAGTAAGTGTATGATTAAAATCTTTGAGCCTTTGAAAAATAAATTGAAGAAGATATCATAAGATGAAAAGATCATCCATTTTTATGGATTNATAGAATTAACACAGTAAAAATAGTCATCCTATCAAAAACAATCTACACATTCAANGCAATCCCCATAAAAATTAGAGCAAAATTCTTCACAGAACTTGAAAGGACAGTTTTCAGCTTCATGTGGAGTTGGGACCCATGCAGCCTAGTTTCAGACCAGTACATGAGTGTTTGTCCAATGGGTCTCCAGATGAGGCAAGAGCCCACTGGGATAGTCTTCCTCAGCAAGGACCAGTGGACTTTGGGACAGCATAGAATACTGCTGAAACTCCACAGCCTGCATGCTAACTTCTCTCTGGTAATATTGATGATTCCTTTGGTGGTTTTAGTGTTATGTTGTCAATCATGCATGGGACAGATATGGACATTCCTGAAAACTCCATTTTTTTTCTCAAATATCTTCCCCTAAAATTCTTGAGGAGCTGACTCTTTTCAGGTTTCTTGTCTTGGGATGCCAACTGTCACTTCAGACCCCAGGAGCTTTTCTAATCCAGTGCTGACAGGATCGGAGGCAGATCACCCCTATTTCTGTAAATATGTTTTGAACAGGATTGTTATTCTTGAAAATGTGTGCCTATGTCAATCACCTTTTAGTTTTATAAGGACCAGATGTACCTAGTTTGATATTTGGCCAAGCTAGCAAAATGATAAGTTGTTTTAGATTTAAAGATGTTTTGATGTAAATGTTGGGAGAAAACATATTTGACATATTGGTTTTTGATGGAGTTAATGTTGGAAGATGGGAAAAACTTGTTGGTTAGTATGGAAAAACATGCCTGTTTTTGATGTATAAATAAATACAACTGGAGCTATTCAGGGCTGGCCACATGTGTGAAACTTATATGGTGGTCAGACAGTTCATTTCTTCATATTGACACCTCTCTCTGTCTCAGAACATGAACCCAGGCTGTGGCCGGACTATGCCAATGTGGAAACAAAAAAAAAACCTCAGGATAGTTAAATCCCTCCTGAATGGTAAATGAACTGTGGAGGTATCATCATCCTCAATCACAAATTGTAATACAGGGCTACAATAATAAAAGCAGCATGATATTTTCATAAAAACAAACATGATGTTCGATGGAATCAAATTGAAGACCCAGAAATAAGTCCACACATCTACAGAGAGCTGATTTTGATAAAGCCAGAAATATATACTGGAAAAAAAAACCACAGCATCTTCAACAAATTGTGCCAGTCTAACTGGATGTCTGGATGTAAAAGAATGCAAATAGATCCATATCTATCACCCTGCCCCATACTCAAGTCTAAGTGGATCAATGACTTCAACATAAAACCAGACACACTGAACCTGATAGAAAAGAAAGTGGGGAAATAGCCTTGAACTCATTGGCATAGGAGACAACTTCCTAAACAGAACCCCAACTGCACAGACACTAAGATCAACACTTAGTAAATGGGACCTCATGAAAATGAAAAGCTTCTGTAAGGAAAAGGACACTGCCAATAAGACAAAACAGCAACCTATACAATGGGAAGATTTTCATCAACTCCATATCTGATAGAGGGCTAATATCCAAAATATATAAAGAACTTAAGAAACCAGACATCAACCAAGCAAATACTTCAATTAAAAATGGAGTACAGATCTAAATAGAAAGTTCTCAACAGAGGAATCTCAAGTGGCTGAGATTCACTTAAAGAAATGTTCAACATCCTTAGCCATGAGGGAAATGCAAATCAAAACTGCTTTGAGATTCTATCTTACACCTGCCAGAATGGCTAAGATCAACAACACAAGTGGCAGCTCATGCTGGCAAGGATGAAGAGAAAATGGAAAACTCTTCCATTGCTGGTGGGAGTGCAAACTTGTACATCCATTATGGAAATCAACATGGTGGTTCCTCAGAAACTTGGGAATCAGCCTACCTCAAGACCCAGCTATACCACCCTTGGGCCTATACCCAAAGGAGACTCTATCCTACCATAAAGATACTTGCTCAACTGTGTTCATAGCAGCTTTATTCATAATATTTAAAAACTGGAAACAACAGAGACATCCCTCAACTGAAAAATGGATGAAGATAATGCAGTAAATTATACAATGAAGTATTACTCAGCTGTTTAAAAAAGAAGACATCATGAAATTTGCAGACAAATAGTTGAAACTCAAAAAAAAAATCCTGAGTGAGGTAACCTGGATCCAGAAAGACAAACATGACATATACTCACTTATAAGTAGACAATAGCTGTTAAGTAAAAGATAATCATGCTACAATCTACAGACCCAGAGAGGCTAGTAACAATGAGGGCCCTAGAGGGGATGCATGGATCCCCCTGGAAAGAGGAAATAGAAAAGATTTTGTGGGTTGACTCGGGATGGGTGGGGATGGGAACAGGGGGCATCAACTTGGTGGAGGGAGAGAGTACAGGGAGAGACAATGGGAATTGGGAAGAATTTTGAGGGCAGTGTGCAAACCTACTGCAGTAGAAACTTCCTGGTATCTATAAGAATGACTCTAGTGAGGACTCCTAGTAATGGTGTACCTAGAGCCTGAACCAAACATTTTCTATAACCAGGCAAAGCTTCCAGTGGTGGGACTGGGATACAAACACAGCCCCCAAAATCTTTGACCTACAAGCTGTCCTGCCTGCAAGATGTGGCAGGGCAATGGTCTCTCAGAGCTTGTGAGAGTGGACAAACAATGACTGGTCCAACTTCAGGCCCACACCATGAAAAGGAGTGCACACCTGATACTGTATGGATGGCCAGGAACCAGAGGCTCAGNGCTCCACAGACCTAGGATAGAACCAAAGGNTACTGGCAGCTGGTGGGAGGAGATACAAAGACCCACAGCCAAACATCAAGCAGAGCTGGGAGAACCCAGCAGAAGTTGAGGAGGATTATAGGAACCAGANGNGTCTGTAGGAAACCAGCTCTGACCTGTTGAAGGGTTCTTGGAGGGAGGAGAGGAGAATGAGGAAGTTTGGGATAGAAATATAAACGGAGACAACGAGGACAGAGACACAGGATAGCTTCGGGAGGGCCTGAGTCAATACCCAGTTGCCTCAAGTATATTTCTAATGGACTTTTTATACACTAGCAAGGGGAGAGGCAAAAGACCTCCCCCTTTCAAGATCAAAGCACAACATACAACCAAGTGCAGACCCTTTAAAACACCTGGTAAGCACGCCCATGGCCAAAACCTCCCATAATGCAGCCCTACTGGGTAAAGCAAGCTCAGACTTTCTGACCTGGAGTAAGGCCTTACTAGGGAGCTTTTGTGGGCCCCCACAGCGGTCAAGGACATCAGAACATGGCCCACAGAATCAACTAAGCAGGGCTCATAGGGGCTGAAGCAGCAATCATGGAGCCTGCATGGTTCTGTGTTAGGTCCTATGCATATATGCTATGGTTGTTTAGCTTGGTGTTCTTGTGGAACTCCTAACAGTGGGTGCAGGGGCTNTCTCTGACTCTTTTCCCTGGTCTGAGGACCCTTTACCTCAGACTGTGTTGCCTTGTTTGACCTTGATATGAGGGTTTGTTNCTAGTCTCATTGTATCTTGTTGTATCAAGATTAATTGATATCACTGGACAGCCTGCTGTTTTCTGAAGGGAAACAGAGGAGTAGTGGATCTGGAGGAGAGGGGAGGTGGGGGAGCTGAGAGGAGTAGAGGGAGGGGAAACTATGGCCAGGGTATATTGTATGAGAGAAAAATAAATAAAAAGGAAAGGGCATACAGATCTAAACAGAATTCTCAATAGAGAAAACTCAAATGGCTGAGAAACAAAGAACATTTAAAGTTCAACATCCTTAGCCATGAGGGAAATGCAAATCAAAANTGCTTTGAGATTCTATCTTACACCTGCCAGAATGGCTAAGATCAATAACACAAATGACAGCTCATGCTGGAGAGGATGTGGAGAAAGGGATACACTCCNCCATTGCTGATGGGAGTGCAAACTTGCATATCCACTATGGAAATCAATATGGAAGTTCCTTAGAATGTTGATAATTGATCTAGCTCAAGACCCACTTATACCACTCTTGGGCATACACCCAAAAAACAGTCCATCCTACCACAAAGACACTTGCTTAACCATGTTCATAGATGATTTATTCATAAGAGCCCAAAACTGGAAAAAACCTAGATATCCCTCAACTGAAGAATTGATAAAGAAAATGTCATGCACTTATATAACATAGTATTACTCAGCTGTTAAAAAATAACATCATAAAATTTGCAGGCAAATGTATGGAACTAGAAAAAATTCATCTTGAGTGAAAAAGACAAATATGGTGTGAATTCACTTATAAGAATATTAGCCATTAAGTAAATGATAACCAAGTCTCAAACTGTAGACTCAGAGGTAAAGAGCAGGTGTCTGGGAGGGGGCAGGGTCTCCCAGGAAGAGAGAAAGAGAATAGATTTTTATGAGCAGATGGGGGGCAGGTGGGGATGGTAGTGGGAGGAGATTAGGTGTGTATGGGGATTAGGGTTGAGGGAGAGAGTGTAGAAAGAGACAGCTGGAATTGGGGGTATTTGATAGGTGGTGTGGAAATCTACCACAGTGGCAACTTCCTGGAATATATGAAGATGATAATGAGGACTCCTAGTGATGAAGGATACAGAATCTCAACTGGCCATTTCTTGTAGCCAGGCAAGGCTTCCATTGCCTTGGAACATGGTTGCTGGCCAAGGGTATTCCATGGAAATCCCCAAACAATCCAGGCTATTGCTATGACAAAAAGTTGCTCACCAAAAACTGATATTGGGGCCCCAAGCCAAGGAAAACTCCCACATAAATCATTGAGTGTGGAGAAGTTGATCTGGTGCCTAATTGGAGTCTTCACCCCTATGTTCTAGTTTCTTTGGTAAGGGAAGGTACTTGGCAGGCTACCAAATGAGAAATGTGGACACCAACCCAGCCACAAAAGATTTGACCTACAATCTGTCCTGACTGCAAATATGCTAGGACAATGGTGGCATAGAAATTATGGGAGTAGCCAACCAATGTATAATTTAACCTAAGGCCCACTCCATGAGAAAGAACCCATACTCAACAGTGCTTGCATGACCAAGAACCAGCGGGTAGATAGCCCAGAGACTTATGGTAAAAACAAACACTACCACTCAGGAAGAAAACAAAAAGAAAATCAATAAAAAGATTCCTAATAATATTCTATTATACTCATAGATCAGTCATCATCAAAGAGGCTTTCCATGGCAGCAGATATGAACAGATGCAGAGACCTACAGGCAGACATTACATGGAGAGAGACTCTAAAGTGGAGTTCTCCATCTAANCCTTCTCCATGGAGCTCAGAGAATGCCACAGAAGAGAGGCAGGGAGATTGTAAGAGCCAGAGGGGATGAAGGATTCCAGGAGAACAAGGCCCTCTGAATTAGCCAAGTAAGNTACATATGAGCTCATAGAGACTGAAGCAGCAAGCACAGGGCCTACATGGGTCTACACCAGGTCCTCTGCACATGTGTTATAGCTATTAGCTTAGTATTTTTATGGGACTCCTGACTGTGAGAATGAGTGGGGCTCTGACTCTTTTGCCTGCTTTTGGGACCCTTTTCCTTCCATTGGGTTGCTGTGTCCAACTTCAATATTATATTTTGTTTTGTCATGTTTGATTGTTATCTCTTAAAATCCTGTTCTTTTCTAATGAGAGACAGAAAGGAGGTGAATACAGAAGTGATGAAAGGTAGGGAAGAACTTCTAAGAATAGAGNGAGGGAAATGTTGTTTNTTTTGTTAATCCTTTGGNGTCCTGCCACCCAGCTCCCAAATAAATCACACACATGGAGGCTTATAATTACTTATAANTGCCTGGTCTTAGCTTGGCTATTTCTAGTCAGCTTTCCTTAACTTAAATTAATTATCCCATCTACCTTTGCCTCTGAGCTTTTCCTTTTTCTTACTTCTGTATATCTTACTTTTGCTTTTACTCCATTGTTGGCTGTGTGGCTGGGTGGTTGGTCCCTAACATCCTCCTTTCCTTGTTCTTCAGCTCTTCTTTTTCTCCCAGATTTCTTTTATTTATTCTCTCTGCCTGCCAGCCCCACCTATCTGTTCTCCTGCCTCGCTATTGACCATTCAACCTTTTATTAGACCATCAGGTGTTTTAGACAGGCAAAGTATCACAGCTTCACAGAGCTAAACAAATGCAGCATAAAAAATGCAACACATCTTTGCATCATTAAAGCAAATGTTCCACAGCATAAACAAGTGTAAAACATCTTAAAATAATGTTCTACAACACAGAATCTATAATCAGAACATATTACATGAGGAAAAAAATCTATTTTCAATACAAGAAAAAATATTGAAAAATGCAAGACTTGGTGTACTCCCCTTTATTGTACCTGTTCTATATGATGCAGGCAAATGACTGCCTACTTTGATCTTCATTGGCTCTGNACAAGTGTCCATGCCTCCTGATCACCTCCCACATCATCTGTGTAGTCCATGGGGTGTGCACAGGGGAGAGCATTTGGGGTTCATCANTAAGGGGACTCTTCTGCTTTCTTTGATGTAAAGCTTGGTTCTTTCATTTGATTCATGAATCCTTCATCTTCTGCTATTCATGGAGCATTAGCAGGACATCTGGATTGCAGCAGATCTTTTATATCTGTCTTAGATTGTGGCCTAGAATCTCTCTGTGAACAAAAAGAAAGCTGCATGTTATTCTAACTTTTAGATTAGTCCTTGGCAATAATACTCTTAACTAATTCAGGCCTGGAATTTCAGGGTGACCACTGACATTTCTTTTTTATCCTCTTTGTCCTAGAACTCATAATGCTTTGTCATTTTCTAATTTGAACTTGAAGCATTGAGAATGAATGAAAACCTCTGGGTTTCATTTAATTTGTGGTAGCAAGGAGCTCCTGAGAGCTTTGAGTGGGGGAAGAACTGATAGGCTGNGAAGACTGTTGAATCTGTAATGGAGCAGTCATGTCCAACAAAGACAGGTTAGGAAGGAGAATTGCAAATAAGTCTCTTCATCCTTCCTCCCACCCACCCCTGATCCTCTGTGTCCTTCCACAGCTGCCTTTTCTGTGCCACCCTCTTTTACTGTGACNTTCATCNACATAGTCTTTCCCTCTGCATGCCTTTTCTTCCACTCCCTTTATACTGCCAAGTGTCAATGTTGAGCTGAACTTCGTAAATTCCCCTGGAGTTATTTTTTTGACTTTCTCTTTACTCTCTTTTATGTTACACACTCAGCCTCCAAGGACCTGCTTCAGTTCATGTAGTGCAGTCACTGTTCAAGTTCTTCTTGTATTCCTTCATCTCATTTTACGAAGGACCTTTTTCTAGGAACTACAGTATCCCTCTCTAANAGCTCCTCACTGGAGCTCCTCACATNTTCATTGCACTTCTCAGATAAATGTCCCTACCTGTAACATTATGGACTTATGTTGGGCATTTTCTCTAGAAGAGGCTCCATTTCTTCCTAAAGGCTTCTCTTAGCTAAATCTTCCCAATGCCATGTACATAAGAACATGATATTTTTTGCTTTCTTTGGCTTATTTATTTTCTTGAACAACTCATTCATTAATATGCTTATTCTGTCCATTTTTTAAAAAGTGAGCATAGAAACAATGGATTTCTTTATGGCATTTTCATGTATACGCATCATGATATATTGTTCTTATTCATTCTGCTTTCACACTNCTCTACCCATTCTCCTGGCCCTCCCTTGTTGGTCCAATTCCTCTTGNTTCTGTCCAGTTTCCATGTAGTATGTCTCCTTTGTTCCTCTCCCACCTCGTTNGTCATCTCTTACATCTTTCTGAAGCTAGATCTCTTTTTTAGTTCATGACTCACACCTGCACACCCCCAGCCAGAATTTAAAATCCAAATTTTGCATACAAAGGAAAATGTGTTCTCTGCATTTTGAGTGTGATTTATTTGTTTAACAAGGTGACCTGCAGTTTCATACATTTTCCTGAAAATATTATGATTTAGTTTTTCTTTAGGGCTGACAAAATTTCCACTAAGTATATGTTCCACATTTGCTTTATTGGACATCTAAGATGGTTCCATTTCTTTGCTGTTGTCAACAATACAGTGATAAAAATTGATGTGCAAGTACTTTTATAGTAGAACATAAAGCCTTTTGGTGGTCTACCAAGGAGTGATATACAGCTAGGTTATATNGTAGTACTANTTTTAGCTTTTTCAGAAATCTCCACACTGATTTTCATTGAGTCTATGCCAGGTTAAATTTCCACCAGCAGTGTAAAGCGTTCTTCTTCCACATCCTCACCAGTATTTGTTGTCCTTTGTTCTCTTAATGATGATCATTCTAGCTGGAGCCAGATGGTATGTGCAGTCTTAAATTTGCAAGTTCCTGATTGCTAAGAATGTTGGACACTGTTTCAAATATCTACAGGTCATTTCTTTTGATTCCTGTCTATTCCACTCATCAGACCATTTAGTGACAAATTTGTTTATGTGTTTAGTATTTATAGTTCTTCANGTATTTTAGATANTAATCCTGTATCTCACATACATCTGGCAAAGATTTCCTCCCATTCTCTCAGTTTTCTCATCACTCTGCTGATTATTGCAGTTGCTGTACAGAGATTTTAGTTTCATTCAATCCCATGTATGGCTGCTTGGGAATATTTCCTGTGCTATTGGAGTCCTTTTCAGAAAATCTCTTATATGAAGTGTTGTGCCTATGTTTTTCTTTAGCAGCTTCGGTGTCAGTCTTGTATTCATGTCTTTGATACATTTTGCATGGTGACATATCTAGATCTGTTCTTCCTTATGTGGATGTCTAGTTCTCCAGTACTCTTTGTTGGAGAGGCTGTCCTTTCTGCAATGCTTGCTTTTGACATCTTTGCTAAAATTAGGCAACTGTACCTGTGTGGGTTTATTTCAGGGTCCTCTAATCTATTCTACTAATTGATTTCATATGTTTTAAAATAGTTTTTTATTAATTATGCATAATTTAACTAGTGTACATAGCATTGGATTTGACAAGAAAGTTTCATGTAAGGGTCTAATGTACTCTGAGCTATGTCAACAAACTCATACCTTCCAGTGGCTCTCCCCTCCCTTTGTTAGTTCCCTTTGTTCCCCTAGATAATTTTACTTTACTTTCACTTCATATATGTGTAGTGGATAGCTGTTTCAGCTTTTTGGCTATGGGACAGCCCCTTTAGGACAACAGGTAACCACAATACCTGTCTAAGACCTCCCCTTAGGGCATGGTTCATGGGGAGCCCCTTAAAAACTAGGGATGCCTACATGAGCTTCCTGCTCCTGCCACTTCTGGATCACTTGCAGACTCAGAAGCAGGCGGANGAGATTTCTTTGTTGGATNGCGTTGCTCTCCCTTTTTATTCCTGTACTCGTTCCCTCCCTCTTTCCATAAGTTGTTTCTAAAGTAAAGCTATCTTGTTNAAATATAAATAATTGGGCTGGCCATCTAATTAGCATTACATCTGGTGCCCAANGTGGGGCACGAACCCACGACCCTGAGATTAAGAGTCTCAGGCACTACTGACTGAGCTAGCTGGGCTACACATTTCTATGGTTACTAGAACAGAAAGTGCCATTGTCATTGGGTATGGG
>LZPO01036405.1:6704-19513 GCA_001675575.1 Neotoma lepida | reverse complement strand
ATCTGCATGATAAGAGAACTTTTATGGACCAGAATCACCTAGGTAACAGGTACTGAAGGCTTAAGAGAGACAAAGGAAATAGTGTCCTTGTTCTCATGGAGCTTGGGATACTGGGTGATCATTTGTATGTAGATAGGCTCCATTTCAAACATTAATGTTTTAAGAAAAACAGTGCAAGTTACAAGGGAGAGAGTGGCTGCCATGAGACAAAGAGTACAGTGTTGGACTGTCTCCCCAAGGAGGTAATGACTCCCCTTGAGGCATCAGGGGAATGTCCACAGATGTACTGCTCAGATGTAAAGATGAGCATTGATGAAGTAGATACTAGAACCCAGAAAACAAAATGCTTGGGGAAAATCAACTAAATAGTTCTTGCATCCTATGCTTTAAGAAAGAGACCAGTAAACATCTCAAATTGCCTACCCAGCATATGTGTTTAAATGGTGTGTGCTGATTTCTCCTAAGGCAAGTATTTTGAATGTTAGTTATAAATTGTATGCTCCTAATGAACAAAACAAAAGCAAGGTAAGATTATGCTGCGAACCTCAGGGTGTGATGGACTTGAGGGCAGGGAAGGAGATGTGAAGGACGTGAGGGCCATGTGGAGATCATCCAGCATCAAGTCTGTCTTCCTAGTTCTTTTCTTAAAGTCATTTCTCTTTCCGAGTTTTAATGTAGTGTTCTCTTTTGTATGCATCCTTGCATCCCCCTTTAAATTCTTTTGGGTAAAGAGTTGTATGTATAAATAAATAAANAGCNTGCTCTAGAAACTCAACAATTTTCTCTTCTGCCTCTCTGATCTCCATGCANGGATGAGGAGGTCTGTATCTATCTTACTGAATTAAAATGAAAGCTCTGGGTTTGTAGGAGGTTGTCTCTTCTGTAACTTAGCTCCCTTGGAAATTTAGCAGAAGATTGGGGGGTGAGGAAAGGTGTGATCAGCAGAGATAGTTCCAGTTTTTACAACTTCTTTGAAGCAGCAAATGAGATACTTTAACCAGCGCTCAGACACCTCTGCTGATGCACCTGACCTCAGAACTCTGTAAAAATAGACATTGTAGGCATTAAAAACTCTATCTAGCTTATTAATAGAAGGGGGATGAAAGTAGAAAAGACATACAAGTTCCTCAGCAATTAAAATGCTATCTTGTTAATGAGGATCAAAACTTGGTCCAGACTCCTCCACCTAAAACAGGAAATTATCTCAGATTTTACCACAAAATTAAAAATGCAGTCTATTTCTGTCTGTTGAAATGGCAGCAAGCTACCAGTGTCCGCATTCATTTTTGCAAGGGAGAAATCAGACTTTTGACTTAGGTCCGCAGTTTCTGATCATTTCTTTATTTAGGGAGCCAGCATTATTGGAATCCTCCGAGTACAAGATCTATGCTGTTAGGCTGGTATGGGCAATGCCAATCCAGGTAAGCTTTAGCCTCATCAGCACCCATGAGTGGCATTGTAGAAAGCTATCCCACAAAGCTGCCATGCTTCTCGGCTCCTGTAGAACCAAGAAACTGTGGCGTTAGTTGAGAGGCAAGATACTGAGGACAGAAGATATTAATNGCAATAATATTAATGGCTAAAATGGAACGGCTCTGCCTTGTCCTTTGATAGTTCTTACTTTAACCTTTCCATGATTATGATTTTCTAGTGAGATGAGTGATGGTTGGTTGCAAATATGCCACAACTATCAGCTCTATGGTGAGAGTGCTGGAGAATCAATTCTTCTCATCCTGGATGGAGGTTGTCAAGTGCCGGTTGGAGGAAGAGTATTCCATGGGTCCAGCAGCACTTGCTTCTTAGGCATCTGAAGGTCATATGACATGGGCATTGAGCTGATTGCAACCTTGTAGTACTTGCTTATGCTTCACTGGAGGACTCAANAAGGACATAAAATCTGTAGGGGTAGGCATTATCGCAACCTCTTCCCTTACCCAGAATGCACTTGAGTTGTCTTGAACTCAACAGCTTTCTTTATTTGACTTTCCTTGAGGATGTCTTNGAAATGGTAGTTGACATTGTTGTCCTGAGGCTAATAACAACATTAGAAAGCCACCTACTCCCTTGCTTTGTACTTGGGCACAAGTCCTGTAAAAACCACCTCCAGNTGCCGTGTACCCTATAAACTGTTGTACTGTGCTTGGCTAAAGAAGTAAAATGTATGATTTCTAGGAGTTTAGGGTTGATTTGTCCTTTTCATCTATTCTGACATGATTTAATGTTCCAGAACTTGTAAAGGGAACAGAGTTCTTTTCTCTCTTTTTTTTTATTGTAAAATTTGTGAATAATTTATTGAGTGACTGAAAGAATTGCAGCTTTAAATTATTAAAATGCATTTTAGTTTCGAAAGAAGACATTAGAGATGTTTGCCTTGGCCCATTCTTACGCCTTTGCGCATCAGCAAGAGACTCCTACAGACTCAGGGATTGGTAAGGTGATTTTTCAGTGATTTATAGGGTGACCGAGAAGGTGTCAAAAAAAAGGAACACCAAACAAACAAAGGGACAACACAGACAACTTTCATTTATTTAAGACAGAGCCTTTCTCTGAAGCAAATACCCTTCTGTTACATCTCCAGAGAAATGACATTTTCTTTCCCTTGCAAGGATGGCGGTGGGTGGGGGAGAAAAGTGAAAGGAAGGAAAAGTGAGGCACACACAGACAATTCTCGAGTCTTCTCACTGTCCATCCATCTCCAGGCATGGCGATGCTTCTTTCTATTTGTCACACATTAGATGTGGCCTCCAGCCTCTGGTCTCTAGGGAATAGTATCCATTCCAGTTAGTCTGACTTAAATACTAAATTTATACTAGGAAAAACAAGAAGAAGGTTGGCTGGAGGTCCATCTGTCCTAAAGCCCTCTTGTCTGAACCTATCTGCTTTCTGCTGGAAGTATAGACAGTCTGTCCAGACCTTAGTCACATAGGAAATCAGACAGCTCCTTCAGCTTGCTTTTTCTTCTCCCTTCCTCTGTCTTTTATCTCTCTGGTTTCTTTCCTAGGAATTTCTCCCTGGTAGTTTTACCCAAAGGCTAAGTGTTCCTCTTTGNATCTCCCCAAATCCCACCATAAGAGGGAAGAGGTCTTCTATTCTGATCTTAGAAACATTGAGACCTAAACTGCTTTAAGGCTGGCTACTGATTGACTTGCTAAATATAAATCCTTATGAGAAATTATTTCTGGGACTGGAAATATATTTCACATGGTACAACCTAGGCAGAGNAAGTAACAGAGCTAAGCATAGTAGAAAATATAGCAGCGGTGCTGCTGTGTGAACAGCAAGCCTTTAAAATAGCAATCCCTTATGTCTGTGGCATTCTTCTGCAGTTGCAAAGCATTTCTTGACAGACCCATTGCTACCTGTNTCTATCATATCTCAATCCCTTGAAGGAAAAGTGATCATAATTTAAAATTAATTGTAGTGCCCCCCCTTTCCTTTTGGTACTTTCAGAGTAGCTTCACCATACCCACCATACCCACCCACACATGGTGGAGTTAGGGCCACACTTTCGTTATCTTACTCTGCTAGTAGGCAGGAGTGCTGAAGCTACTACACTCTTGGTTGTGTGATATGCNTTGCGACTGTTTATGCCGGGTCAGTTCTCTTCTTCGAATGAATGCAAAAGGACTGGAAAACTGGAGCTGCCCTCTACTTTCTTTTTCTTCTGCTTTTCCTTANAAGAGTAATTTTGAAGATGAGTCTTAAAAGGTTAGAACTGAGGGTTATAGCTGAGGGTGAGTCTTAGACCAATTTCGTTTACTCCCCTTCTTTTGCTGGGATAAAGACCCCATGCTGGGAACTTGTCTACTCATTTTGGGTGCCAGTACTCTTGGCATGGTAGTGTTCTGCCTTTGTTCTCCAAGAAAATTTGGCTATACTTTGGGATGTACACATCAGAAGTCATGAGACCATCTCACAGTAGCTTGTGTGTAATGGCCAGCATAATTTTTGCAAACGGCAGAGGCAGACACAGAACCATCGAGGACAGTTGTGGCAGGTTAACTTTCCAAATATGCCAAAAAGACATCTCCCATCCCGTGTTGGCCTTGCCAAGATGACTCTGTCAGAAGAAGAGTAAACACCTCTCCAGAAGTGTCAGTTCTTTGTGAAACTGGTCTGGTTTTATGAGAAGTGATATGACAACACTCTGAAGCCAAGCCCAGCCAGGGAGGAGCAGTCATCTGCAGGAGATACTGATCTGGAAAGGACTCTTGCTGCCTGCAGATCACCCTGGAAGGCCTCCAGATAGATTCAGTCTTTCCCATCATCTCTGCTGAGGAGTCAGAAAAGTCAATGTGGCTACCATCTGGTATCTTGTCCCATACCCCCACTCCCCCACACCCCTACGTCTTCTTGTTCCCTGAGTCTTTGGAGCCTTCCAGGATGGAGCAATGAACATCATGGAGCGGGGTAAGCCATTCCAGTTCCTGTAAATNCCTGGGTCCTTCCCCTATTCAGAGTTAACACATGTCCTTCCAGAATTTTTTTATCTACATATAAGTCTGTCTGTAATAGAATAGTTGTTAAATCCCTAAGTTAAAAGTGGCTTGTTATGTGGCAACAGATAACTGTGTGCCTTAGGGTTTCTACTGCTGTGATGAAACACCATGACCAAANGCAAATTGAGGAGGAGAGGGTTTATTCAGCTTATACTTCCACATTGCTGTTCATTACCACAGAAGTCCAGGGCAGGATCCTGGAGGCAGGAACTAATGTGGAGGACATGGAGGGGTACTGCTTACTGGCTTGCTGACCCTGGTTTGCTCAGCTTGCTTTCTTATAGAATGTAGGATCATCAGCCCAGTGATGGAACCACCCACAATGGGCTGGGCCATCCCCCATTGATCATTAATTGAGAAAATTCCTTAGAGCTGGACTTCATGGAGGCATTTCCTCAACTGAGGCTCCTTCCTGTCTGATGATTCTAGCTTGTGTCAAGTTGACACAACACCAGCCAGTACTGTGTAATAATTTATGTTCATAATAAAAATAAAACTGAACACTATNTATTATTTATTCATGTATTAACTTTTTGAGACAGGATCTCACTATGAAGCCCTAGCAGAACCTCANACTCACAGAGATACTCTTGCCTCTGCCTTTTCCTATTGCTGGCATGCACTGTCACATTTGGCAAATAATTAACTTTTATAAATAATAACAAAATGTAAAGGTGTATCAACATGAGGCTGATTACNGTTATCTATACAATAGAATAGTCTGTGGCCCTTATAAGAATGTGATAGATCTGTATCTCTTAAGGACAGATATTTACAGCCCTGAAGTCATATACATAAAAATAGCGTACAGATTGAGCAGATTGTATTTGTATATTTTGGAATAATAATTAAAGAAAGCAAGCCCAGAAGCTATGAATTTGAGAGCAAGGGATGGGGGTACATGGGAGAGGTGGGGGAAGGAAGAGAAAGAGGAAAATGATGTAATTATATTTCACTTTCAAAAGCAAAAANAAATTTTAAAAACGGATTGATATTTAAGACACATTATAGGCAGAAAAGCTAGCTAGAGAGTGGCATGTATCATATACTTGTGTTTGTGTGAAGAAGGAAATTACATGTTTATGAGTGAGTATGGGTCTGTGTTTCTGCCTTGGGGAACATACAGACGCAAAAGACATTTCTGAAAGATACATAAGAGACTATGAGATTCTTAATTCTGAGCCAGGGAATGAGGAGCCGGAGTAGGGAAATGCTAAGTGTCAGGAGAAATTTATATTCCACACTCCTCATTTTCTGCTGTTTGATTTTTAACCAGGAGTGTATACTGTTTTGACATTAATGCTTCCAAAATTTTAAGACAATGAAAATTCCATGTATTACCTCTGAGGGAAAAACAATTACTTACCAAGGACAGCAGCTAAAATTGTCTGTTTTTAATTGCAACACAAAGACAGTAAAAACAATTTATATTTTTAATATTTGAAAAAGCCTTTATACTACTCACACAACTCCATTTTCCNTATAGTTCAGTCCTCTATAGTATGAAAAATAATACAGACTGTGATGTCATGTGAGGCAGATGACATTATTAGGACATTAATTGTAGTTTCTTTCTGTATGCCTTGACCCTCAACCAAAGCAATATAAACAGCATGTTTAACCACNGGCAGAAATTAACTCAGTCACCCAAAGAGAGTAGTTAATTAGCAAGATGTGGTTTTAGGTTATTGAATGCACCCGTTCTTTCCNAGCAGTGATGCTCATTGGGCTTTGCATACCAGTAAAACATAGACACCACAATTCCCCAGATTGGAGACATCTCTTGGAAGTAGCATCCACCACGGAGCCTTGCAGATAATGTCACAGTTCATTTAGAAAGAGATCTTATGCCACAGGTCTCGGGGAGATTCACAGCATTTGGTGGTGGGGTGCATCTGTGCCTCATTGGTAACTTAATTTAGATGGTGGGAGGGGGAGATACAGAACAGATAATGCAGAGTTGGGGTGGACGAGTCTCCTGTGCACGAGGAATGGCAGAGATGAATTTGGCCAGCTCACATATTCATGGGACTTCAATGTTCTTTTGCCAGTGCTTAGACAGGATCAGCCTGGCACACTAAGCCTCTGTCCTCTTGGAAATAGTTTTCCTTTTGGAGCCTATAGTTTTGTTTTTGTTTTTTTTTTCCTGAAGTGCAATGGATCTGAATGACCATTTTTCAGTTCTGTTAAATAGTACCTTTGAGTATCCCTGCTTGTATATTTGAGTAGAAATAAAATTTGTTATGTTATGATTGCAATTATTACAGGCATGGTAAAAGCTACTGTTAAAATCTTGCACAAATCTAGACAAATTGCTCTGAATTTGTATGTAATCAACAGTTTTCATCTCATTGGACCAAAACCCTATTCTATTTTATAACTTGCAGTACCCCTTTTAAGCCACAGTGAACTCTAACCAAGGTAAATCTTTGCAGAATTCCCACTTCACATGTTTCCTCTTCAATTGTATTTTATTCCTCCAAAACCTAGTCAAATAGAAAAGACCCAAGCAATTGTTCTCACTCCTGGTATTTGACTCCTTGTATCATTTTCTTTATTTCTTTGACAAGATCTCTCTGAGGCAGCCACCATGTCAGAAACAACCGTAGACAACTGCCTGTCTTTTTTGACTTCTTGAAGATGTTCAGAATTACCAACTCCTACCTGTTCTGACTCCATTCCTGATGGGGGAGGTGCCTGGCTCTATTTTCAGCTTTTCAGGAAACATAGGTACTATCCCATTCGTGTGTTCTTTGCTTTCCCTGGCTCTACAAGGTAGACACATCCAAAGGACAGTCGTTAGCCTTCTAATACACAATTTTATCCACTTCCTGGACNGTGAATTTCTCCCAGATGGGTAACTATGACTTTAATCTCTTTTTATAACTTTGGTTCTGTGATTATATAATTTTTAAGATGCCTTCCAGGTCTATAAGTCTATGATCCTATTATGTGTGGCTGCCCATTTGATAGTTCCTATGGGATGTTCTACTATCAGTACAAAGTCGTTGTATCTAAGACCTAATGTGCTGCTCATCATCAGAGCAGAGGAGGCGGTATGGGGAGGACAACAGACTGGGGAGCAGGTTGAGAGAACAAGTTGAGGATTCAGTATGGGCTGTCCAATTCATTAGGCCTGCAAACTTGAGCAATATGTAAAGCCTTACCAGTTTGAAATTTTGCAGTTTGCAAAATGCATTTTGCATCTCATAAGGATGTTATAAAAGTAAATATAAAATGCAAGACTGACATCAAATGTTAAAAATTCAGTTGGGACTTCATAAATGCCAGCACTGCCTTCTGCCTGTCCCCTTCCTTTCTGATTTTGCTATCTATGCTTGTCATAAAGAATGACCAACTGTGCTTCTGATATAATACCTGGCCTACAGTAAGTATTTAATCCCGTTTCTCTTTCCACTCCATTTTAGAAAATGAACTTAAATTGCTTCTCACATGTCAAAAATATTTAGGTAAACTGCTCTNCATGGCTACTGTTTACTTCTTTCCTCAGGCCTATGTAACCTGCTGCCATACCCCTGCCAGTACAGGGTCTTCCAGGGGGCGGAATCTACCTAGATGGCACCATCTCAGCATTCCAGGAATGTCACCTCTGCCCTGAACTTGGCCCCAGCCATCACAGCTGAAGACCCGTTGTCTTTAGTCCCAAGAACCCACTCTCCTAGATCCATTCCCTGGGTGCTCAAGTTGATGGATATAAATATTTCTGTATGCTTAGCTGTCACTGTCCCAAACCTCCCTGCATTTCTCTGTCTCTTTCACTTGGACTTAGGAAAGATTCTCTCCAAAAGGACACCTGTCATAGACCATTCAACCATTCAACTCCTTCTCCAATGAATCTATTTAGTTATGTGTGTCCATCTCATGTTGCACTCACCTCACTTATGCTCATTATATCATAATCATATTTTCAGTTTTCCGTGTAGCTAGCAAGCTGGTTCTGTCTCTTGTCTATGTACATATTTTGGAGCATTTAGAAAGTGCTTTATAAATATACTTCAAATGAGGAAGGGATGGGATGGGAGGGTCAGTGAGGGATGCAGAGCAAGGACATGCTTGCTAATAGTGTCAAGTTTCCATAATGACCCAGAAATATCATGTATCTGGCCAGTGAGATATAAGGACAGATTGAAGGACAGGGAAGCTAAGACCACCTCCTGCCCTCTTTCCCCATTCTTTCAGGCCTGCTTCCTTTTTTGCAGTCCTATTCACTTCCATCCTCAAAGGAAATTACATGCTTCAAAAGACTGGATTTGAGTTTGGACCCCTTTTTTGTTTGTTTATTTGACAGTACTTTGCTTTGTATTTATGAAAGTATTAACAAAGTTGGGTTTTTTTTNGGGGGGGAGGGTGTTGTTTACTACTGATCAAGTTAGTATTTTAATTGTGTTTCCTGTACTAGGGAATTCAGAACCCTATTTGGAGACATGACAGGTCTTTCTTTTTTTTTACTTCCTCTCTCTCTTCACACTGAGGCATAAAGGGAATTGTCCCCAGCCTAAACATCAAGTGACTGTTGGTCCCAAAAGGAGGAGAATGTTGGGTTAAGTCTTCATAGTCCCCAACTGTGGGGCTAGAATCCAATGGCAGTGAAATGTACTAATTTATCTTATTTTACATAATTAGAGTTAGGGGCTATTGAACACAGAATGCAAATGTATGCTAAATATGCAAATCAGCCACATTTCCCAGATTTGGAGAAGGGGGAAACGTGGTAGCCTTATGTTAGATGATTCTCTCTTATCTGTGAACACAACTTTTTCAGCACGACAAATGCAGGCAACTGTGCTGCCACAGTTGGGGCTGCTAATTTGAAAATCCAGTTTAGGCTGATTTGAAAAGACAACAACAGTTTCCCAATCACTGGTGTATCCTTTATGATAAAAGCTGGTCCTGCCATTTCTTGCTTTCTGGAGACGGCTTTCTTTTCCTTTTTTTTTTTTCTCCTTTGCTTTAATTTGGAATTTTGCCAATCCNTTTATACAAAGAGTGTTCCTAAATCTATAAAGTAAATTCACACTGGGAAGACCCTTTGCCTGACCATGGCTTCAGAGAAACACACCCTTGTTTGGACCTATGATCAGCTCCCAGGTGCAACTGGCAGATCGCCTCCAATTGTCACCTCTTTCAGTGTCCTGCCTTGTAATGGAGTTGTCTCCCTGCTGGCTTCTTAAGCATCCTTACCAGGGAAGCTCATGCTAGTGAACAAGCAAGACAGAAGTACCAAGCCCCAGCTGTGTTGCTCTTGCAGAATGCAGCCTTGATGGGCATTTTTACTACAGAGCTCTAGCAGGCTGACCCAAGGTCCTAAGCCCCGCTTAAGATTGGCTTCCTTTTCTACCCAGAGGGTCCTTTCTGCGTGTCCCCTTCCCACATGTGGTCTCTACAAAACATTTTGAACTTCAGCAACCAATTGAGCCTTCGCCTCTGTAAACCACATCTGTGACACTCCTTCCTTCCATTGTCTGTCTCTCCATTTTAGAAACGCTTCTGCGGGGCTACAAGACTCTTCTCACAGGTATAAATGGGTCAATTGAATGACTTCCCAGCCCTTTATCCCTACTTTATATACATGGTGGCATTACTCTCATGACCCCAGATTAGAGAGAGCAACTTGTTGAAGCCATTTTCCAACTGTTTCACGTGAATGTATATTATAGTCCTAAGGTCAGGCTCACAACAATGAGGTTTTCAGCACTGCCTTCCACTCTAGCCCCAAATANCAAGAGGCTAGGAGTGGAGAGTGACAACGGAGAGTGGTGTCTTCAGGTTAAAGCAATATCAGACTCCCATTGCAGAGGGAGGGAAGCAAACAGGGAGACCCTGGGTGGGGATCAGTTTCAAATTACTCATTGGACTCAGTCAGGGAAATTATGGACAATTACTTGAAATTGGTATGCAGTGTTATTATAAGGAGTAGAATAATATGACCATTCTGCCAGTAATTTGGTTAGTAATTTGGTGGTAATCTCTAGTAATTACTGTAAATGCTAACCAGTTCATTTCCAAAATCACATTTCCTTTTGGGTGCTCACTTTATTTCCCACATTTTAATTGACTTTTTTGTAAAATGTGTTAACAATATTTTACATTCCATAGTTTTACCTAAGGCTGAGATGTGCAAGAGACAAACCAGGGTTCTCAATTCTGTCTCCAACATCTCTATTGTTGCTACTTGATTCAGATTAATCCCCATGTTTCTCCATTATCATCATAGTCAACTACAATGTTTTCAGAATATCTCTGTGGTATTATAATAAAAGAAAATAAGACACCAACTTAATCAAAAGATATGGCCCACTGGGTTTGCAAGCCAGAAGAGATTTNCAGGCGCTCACACATTACACTGTAAGGGTTTCAACAACAGCTACAGACTGCCAAAGGAGCCTTCTAAGGTTTCTGTGGGAGATGCATCCAAACAGGCAGCTTTTAGTGGTCAAGTTTTACTTTCTAGGTCACTTTACAAATTGATCAGACAAATGAAGGAGAGAGAAGAGAGAGGAGAGAAGAGGAGAAACAATAATGGGCAGCTATGGGACACAATGGAATGATCCGTGGAAAGATGGGGAGTAAAGGAAGGAGGCCACANTGCTTGTTAAGTGATGGTGCTGGATTACTACATGGCAGACTCGGGGAGGGGCAGATCTGCAGAGATGAAGCCTGACTGGATGCCTCTAGTCTCAATGAGTCTGTGAAATGGGATTCCAAAGACCCCAGTTCCTAAGTCATCATCAGGAAGATTCGTGCTTAGTGATAAGCACAGGATAGTAAGTGCTTAGTGTGTGTTTGTCCCATAGAGTCCATGTATGAACTAGACCTTTGGATATATCCCACTTTCACTTTATATATAATTAGAAGAAAACACTCTACTGCCCCTGGACTTGGCCTAGATTCGATTCTTTTCTTTCTTTCTGAGAAGAGCTGTTCCTTGGAGTTGCCTTGGAGTCCTCGGTAGGGAAAGAGGGCTGTAGAAGTTGCTCAGTATAACTTCACACTAAGGTTTGTTATTCTCACTCATCGTATATATATATTTTTTTATCACAAATGTGTCACTCTGGAAGAAGTCCCCTTTCCCACTTTAATTCTTGCAAAATGTAATTTGGTTCATGGGCTGCTACTAATAACTTGTAAAGGCTGCCTTCGGCTTTAAATCATCCTTTCCGATAACACNTCATCTAACTTGGGCAATGCACAGAAGCTCTGAAGACTCTGCAAGCCTTTAACTGGCTAACTTCTGGAGTGCTCTGAGGTGGGTTAGGTCAGCATGGTTTGCATCTCATGAATTCCACCACATCTGCCTCATTGTCCCGCTGTTTCCCGCAGGGCCTTGTATTACTGGTTTCACACTTCTACACTTTACCAATAATGTATAGACAGCAATGGAACACACACACACACACACACACACACACAGAGAGAGAGAGAGAGAGAGAGATGAAATATTGTTTCATATTGATGCTGAATATCATGAATTTCTTATAATAGATGTTCCCTATGTATCCTTGGAATAGGATTAGAACACAGTGATTTTCATTCTGCATTGTTTTAGACTTTGGCTCCAAGGAGAAGAGCCTATTCACATTAATTTCTTTTACACAGACTTTCTACCACTGAGTCATATGAAGTGGGTGTGTTGAAAATGATTATATTGATACCATTTATCACCTGTATTCTGAAATGATTCCAGTCTGTGGCATGGGCCACCAGTCCACCTGGGAGCCTTTGATAGATTCATATTTTCTCTGGATCTGCAAATGGAATGTGAAGTACTTAATATATAGGTTCTTGAATCCTACCCATGCTCCATGCTGTATTTGTCACAGTCTTGGTAGACAATGATTTCTCATTCCAGATCTGTAAATGGTGTTCAGCCATTCCTACGCCCGATGTACTAGTCAGGGTTTTCTTGACACAGAACCCAGAAGTTCTCTGACCCCTCTCATGCTTTCTTTCACTAGGGGGCTTGATCTAGTCACAATCTATCCATACATTATCTGCCTGGATTTGTCTATACAGAGACAGCAATTTTTTTGTGCATGTCTTTATATAATGTGTGGGATTGGGTATGTAGTTAAGCAGTAGAGTGCTTGCCTACTAATCACAAGACCCTAATTCAATCCACAGTGTTCTCTAGTACCACAAAAATAGCAACAGTAAGAATGTGTGTAAGATATGTACACACACACACATACACACACACACGACAAAAATCTATTCATCTATCTATATATCTATCATCTATCCTCTTTTCTGATGTGTGTGTGTGTGTGTGTGTGTGTGTGTGTGTGTGTG